>CABFPE010000700.1:242948-254312 GCA_900660155.1 Hofstenia miamia | reverse complement strand
TACTCAAGACATGACACAACTAGACTTAATCTCTATTGTGTGAAAGTTTTATATCTGTTTGCAACTGGAAACTGTTACTAGTTGTTCATTCAGTATTACATGTAGCCATTACCAAAATATATTGGCTTTATTGAATAAACAAATATCGAACAACTTCCTAACTTACATTTAAAATTACTAGATGTAAGGTCACTTAATTTGGATCTGAAAATATATAAATATAATCCCTAAGGTTTGGTTATCCAACCATTTGTTGAAAGTTAATTATCTAATACATGTAGTTGGAAATGCTAGTCAGCTAATCGAGAGAAAACCCCTATACCTAACTTAAGTGCACTTTTGTGATCTGGCACAGAGACCCTTGAATTGTTCCCTGTGATGGATCCAGACCACTACTAAACACCGCTTGATTAGCTCGACATTATATTAATAATCAAACCATTAATAAGATGAAATAAATAGAATTTGGAGTAAAATTCTTTTTCAAAGCTTACAATAGTTTTAATCGTATTTATAGTAATTTGAAGAGAAGTACTTGTTGATTTGAATTTAAACGTCTGCCAAGATGGCGGCTAAAAATAATGTAAGCAACAATTTGTCAAAAACGTTTTATCAACAGATACAATTATCTCTTTTTCGACACATGTTATTTTCTTGGTTGCAATATACAAAATCAAACTGAAATAATCACACTTGATCTAATCATAATATTTTTAATCACTTCTTTTTCTATCTTAGTTCTTCTGCGACGTTTTGCAGCTTATTTCTGTTTTATTTTTTGGATGATGCTACATTTACACCCGTAAAATTAAAAGACACAAACCAGGTCCAAAACTAAAAAAAAATTGGCCAGGTCCATATATGATAACGCAAGTACTGCTAAATAATGAGTATATGCTAAATAATGGCAGATTACTGCACATTCAAAATTAAAAACAAGCAGTGGCAGGCGTCAAGGAAACTAAATTATATGAAAATGCCAAATTTAAAATAAACTGAATTAACAGAAACAAATTTCTTTATGATATGAATGAGTTAGACAATTTACCAGAAAAGGGTTTCAACAAAGAATTTAAAACAAATATCAGTAATGAGAACTTACAGACAAGAGTACTGCCAAGAAGTGCAGCAAGAGATACCTCTTAACTTCCACTTAGTTCCATTGACTTTAATTAACAAAACCTAACTAATCACTATTTAAGTGACAAAGCCATGTGGTATGATGCTACACACCCCCCTCTGCTTGTGTTATTATTAGAACAGCTCTTCCTCCATGTACTAGGGTGTCTGCTTTTCATATTCCACTTGTTGATCTTTCCATTTAGTTTTTTTAAAATTCTGATTATTTTGTCATCATTAGGACTGCTTCTCTCTCTGTAGTTACTGTGTTCACATATTTCAGGAACTTTGCTTCTCTGATGTTTTCTGCTATTGGTGTTATCTACCACAGTTCATTGATCTTTCTTGAGACTATCTCATACTATTTTTGGTACAGTTGTATTCCTTTTAAACAGATCATTAGTGTCATTTATGCATTGGCTCACTGGTATGGCCTAGATCTACTCTTATTGCTGTATCTGGGTAGAAGAATGATGTTATCTATTACTTCTTGTTTGCTGATTTCTCAGGTCATTCTTATTTATTCTCAACATTATTATGATCTCTACTCTTTTCATGACATTGTAATAGCAATATTTCTTCTCTCAGATGTCCATCCACACTATGTCATTGACTACCAAGATAAAATTTTTGCTTTTGTTATGTGGCTCTCAATTTCATTTTTTAAGTCTTGTAGTTACATGTGCATCAGTTTCCCTTGTGTGTACAATTGATCTAGGGTTATTGTCCCTTTGATGTACACTCTCTCACAATTGCTTTCTTAACATGATTTCCTTTGACTTCTTATAGTTGTCTCTTTCTATCATTGCTCTTGCCTTCTCCTTTGTATTAACATATGATTTGTACTCATGTAAGAAGGCTTTGGTGACTTTTACTTCTTTAACAGTCTCCATCTGAGAAGTATCATTAGTATTTGTCTTTTTGACTTGTCTTTCTATTTCCTCATATGAGCCTGTTGTCATTGGCATTGTTGCTAGCAGTGTAATTTATTTTACCATATTCAATTGTGTTCCAAAATGCTTGTGTTAGCCCTCATCTGCTCTGCTTCAATCGTATTTCTTCCTTTATGTCTATTCTTGATGTGATACATTCAACATCTATAGCCAGTTAATTATACAGTTTAAGTAGTTCCTCTAGTTCTGTTCTTGTGAAAGCTTCTGTAAACATTAGCATCATTGTCACTACTGCTTGTTGCTCTTTGATTCTCTGATAATTTCTTTCTATGCTCTCTTTAGTCTCTTTCATTACTTTAATCTCAACCAGAAAACATTTATCATCCATGTCAATCCATTCAATTTTTTTTGCTGGGCTCCCTTCTCCCCACTTTTCAATGTTTATTCTATTAATTGTTTGTTGTGGGTTCCTTCTCAATTCTTCTTCAGGTAAGCTATCTAAATCACAAATATCATATATAATTTCATTCAGCTCATTTTAAACTCATCATTCTTATCTATTTTTGTTTCTTCTATGTCTGCCATTGCTCTTTTGAGATTTTAAAAATGTAATACTCTGTCATTTTCCAGCATGTGTTCATTATTTGGTAATGCTTTTGTTATCAGTTGAGGTCTGGACCATACTGTTTTTAGTTTCTAAACTTGGTTTGTGTCTGTGATTTTTTTATTGGTGTGAATTTATATACCTTATCTCCTACCTTATGTGCATTCCCATAATTTTTTTTATTATAATTAAGTTGTTGTCTCATGGCTGATTACTTTATGTTGTGACACATTGGTTCATGGATCCCTGAGGTTTATGTACTCATTACCCAGGCTTTTGCTGTAGTTGGCATATTGCATTGATAAGGGTGTAGACACCTCTCTTCCACACATTGCTTTAAATGGGGTCATCACTATTGTCAAATGTACTGAAGTATTGTAAAAATACTTTACCATCTCAATCACCTCTCTCCATTTATTTCCTCATGTTCTTGATGTTGCCACTCTTAATAACTCTATTATCATTCATTTTACCCTCTCTACAGCTCCATTGCCCTGTGGATGATAGACTGTCATTCTTTTGACTAATATTTCTAGAGGTTTTACCATTTCTTGGAATAGCCTGCTTTCAAACTTTGGCTCCTTGTCAGTTATTATTATCTCCATTGGGCTGAATCATAAAATTCATTCTTTTAATACTATCTCCACTGTTGTTTCTACTGTTGTATTTCTCATTGGGATCATTCTTGCATATTTAGTAAAATTTTCCACTATTACCAGTAGATATTGATAACCCTCTTTGTCTTTTAACAGCATTTCCAGAACCATGCAGATTTTTTCTTTTGGTTGTATTGAAAGGATTTTCTCCAGGAATGCCCTCTGTATTGGCAAGTGCTGTTTATTGTGTAGTAGGCATGGAGTGCACTTATTGATTATATTCTTCATCACTTTCCTCACTCCTATTGTTATGAATCTTGTGTTAAAGGTTTTCTCCATCTGTATTATCCCCAGGTGGCCCTTTTCATGTATTTTCCATATCAACTCTCTCTTGAAATAATTGGGTTTTGTGATCCTGTTGTGGGGGCCTCTACATATAGTAATCTTCTTTTGTCAATCCTCCATTTGTAATGTTTGTAGTTACTTGCTGTTAATTTTGACAGTATCATTTATGGTTCTTTTATCTATTTTATGATCTCACTAAGAATCATGTCATATCTCTGCTTTTCTACTATCTCTTCTTCAGATATTTCTCTCTCATTATTATTGGTAGTACCCTAATCTCCAACTCTGATATTTCCTCCTTTATCACAATTGGTATCACTGCTTCCCATTCTTATCCACATTTATCTCAGGCAATCCCTCATATTCAG
Source organism: Hofstenia miamia (assembly GCA_900660155.1). Lineage (NCBI taxonomy): Eukaryota > Metazoa > Xenacoelomorpha > Acoela > Hofsteniidae > Hofstenia > Hofstenia miamia. The sequence goes on along the minus strand of CABFPE010000700.1, from coordinate 250,387 downwards.
TGTGTGGTAGGAACTTAAACTTTTTTTTCTCCCCAACTAGTTTTGCTGTGTCTCCTTGGTATTTTGGCAATGATGTCCAAAAGTCCACATTGTTGTGTATGGTACCTTTCTGGTGTTCAATTGAAAACGTAAATTTGTTTAAATATTCAATCCATCATGACACTATCCTGGACTTATCCCCCAAAAACTTCTTGAACCAGGCTAGTCCGCAGTAATCAGTGTGTACTCTAAATTCTCTGCAAATCAAGAAATGCCTGAATTTTTTGATACTCTCAACTATTGCCAACATTTCCACCTTGGCTGATCTGTAGTTTTCCTTGCTTGCTTTAGTTTTCAGCTGAAGAACTGTATGGGAACCTCTTTTCCATTTTTGATTTGTCCTAGAGTTGCTTCAATCTCCCCTTTACTTGCTTTTAATCCTTATACCAAGATTCAAATTTGTTTTGATTCTTTAAAAATAATAGTTATTAATAATTTCTTAATATCCATTGAAGGGTTTCATCTTCCAAATAGTTGTTTCCTTCTTAGGTAACTTAAATAATCACTTTGAGTATTTTATTGATTCTATCAATTGATTGTGATAGCATTTTAGATTTTGCTACCCTTGCAATTAAATGCTTGTGCTTAAAGATGGTGTAACATCCTCTACCAGGCATTATTACTGTTTGTCCTTTGTTACTATATAACATCTGTTGTATACTTGTGGCTAGGGATTTACTAACTTAATATTGCTTTAGCTTTTTGTGTATTTCTGTTAACTTAACAACACGATTTAAATATTCACTATTATAAAATATTATTATCAACAGATAATAATCTCTCATAATTGACACTTGTTCTTACTTAGTTGTATAACACAAATTAATCTAAACTGATCAAATAATTGTGCAATATTTTTTAATCATAATTTAGCTTTGATCTTATTCTCTTTTCAAATCAATGTTAGTTAATTTGGATGATGCTACAATGGCATGTTGTCACAGCACAACTCAATCCAGAAAAGAACTATTCAGTTATTGGGAAAAAATTTTTTTTTGAAAAAACAAGTTCATTAACACTTTTGCAATTTTTTCCTGTCAATGAAATATGGGTATATTGTTGTCAAATTTTAAGAATGCTATCTCAGACTATTGCTAAAAGGAGGGGGTAAAATCACACTTATACCCCAAATTGATCTAAAGTAGTAAAAAATGAAATTAGTGCTATGCCTTACTAAACTCTATGTTTCAAACTGCATTACATTGTGTCCTTAAAACCATTTCTATACATTTGACTTTAATATTTGAGCCAATTGAACAGCATTTTTGTATGCAATTGAAATCTGCACATCATAAAATAATTCCAAATCAGCCAATTGGTTGTGGAAATTTCAGTAGTAGACAGTATCTTTTGGTTATTAAATTCCATTTTTGCAAATAATATTCATATAGGCTGTGTTCTATATTGAATCTATGCAATATGTGCAATTATATATTAGGAAGGCATAGTATCTAAATAATTCTAATAATACTTTAAGATTTCCTAAAATCTTTGTCTTAGAAACCTGAAATAGGTTTTGTACTGTTTTGCCAATTTTTAATTGTCAAAGGTAAATTAAAATACAATCACTAAATATGTTTTAAGACTATTTTACACAACATTAATAATTACAACTATTTGGAAAATGGCTCAAAACTCCTAAATTCTGAATTTATTGAATTTTTTATAGAAAATGAATTGTTGCAATGTTGCATGTCTTAATGATTTATACTTCTAAAACTTATGGCTATTGTGCAAAGTGTGAAATCACAAATTTCAAGGTTTTCTCATTTCTAGGCTGCACAGTGAATACCAAAATATGTCAAATTTGAAGTTTCAAAAATTTTACAAAATTAATAATATATCATCATGTTAAAGTTCTGGAATGATACATATATTATCCACTAATATTAATAATATATATTATTGCTAATGCCATGCTTGCTTGTTCTTCTCTGTAGCAGGATTCTAATTCATGTAATCAGATCATCCATGCAAAGCAGTTGGCATCTATCATTTATCAAAAAACTGAAAAAAATTGCATGTAATTCTAATGATGCATCTAGTTCTAGTCTAAGAGAGGGTAATAGCAGTTATTGACAACCCAGGCAAATGCATAAGTCATAGGTAATATAAGGCTATGATTTTCAGTTGGTTTCACAATAACAACACATTACATGTATGACAAACCACAGTGGTGTGGAAATGGTGTGTTTTATTGAAATGCATATTGAAAACAATAGTACAAGAAGCTAATTTTACACTTGACAAGACATATTCCCAAAATATCATTGAAAGATTCCAGACTTCAGACAAACTAAGAAATTAATGATACAGGCATTTTAATGTTGAGACAGAGAAAATGCCTAATGATTGCTGTCATCAGTTATGGATCCAAAATCTAACTAAAACTTAAAATTCACTGCATCTGTAATTTCTAAAGCCACACTTGCCATTAAATCTCTTAAACTTCAATAATTGAAACTAATGCTTTAAAATTATATGTTAACATACCAAATACTTAAAAACTTTTGCACATTCTACTCATACTGAAAAATTTCTAAAGCATGAAAGTGAAATTTACATTTTATATATACTAAACTGATTCTACAAAAAAACCATATTGCAATGCAAAGCTGCTACAATGTAAATTTATAAATAATAATGATAGATATTTAGCAAATATTTTCAAGATTTGCAGTTTTCAAAAAGGTATGTCTTCTTTCTTTACTCTTTGAAAACTAAATATTTTCAATTCAATATTGTATAATTGACACTTGAAATTTTTAGTTCCATCGCCAATTAGTATATTATCAATTGTTTGTGCATTTTCAGCTCTGTAATGATGATCAAGTAACAATAAATTTAGTGCCTAAAAATATTTTGTACAATTAAGCTTATTATATTCAAAGAAATTTCTGATATATAAATATATACTATACATGTGTTCAAAATTTCTTAATTCAGTTGCAATATTGTGATTTCATCATCTCTAAGATTACATTTGAAGAGCTTAGATTATGTGCATAGTGTAACAGAATGCAAAGAGAAAGGCATTCTTGTTAGCCTCACTTAGTTAAAAGAGTGTAAATAGAAAGGTTTTTTTTCTGACAATAAAAAAGTGATGTCAATTAATATACTATAAATCTTATTTATTGCTATTATTTGTATTACATTTATTAATTATCAAGTTTTGTAGATCCAAACAATTTAAAGCAAAAAATAAGTTCAGCTAAATGTATATTGCTTTGCTTTTAACTAATATGAGCCAAAGTAGAAATCAGAAATTTGAATATTGATTGAGAGATTAGAGGGAAATTTAACTTAAAAGACCAGTAATTGAGTTTAGTTTTGAATGGTATACCAGATAGTGTTATTAGGAATTACTAAATTATAATAAATTCAACTGTGGCAAAACTAACTTTATACTTTGATGGGGCAGTGTACCAGCACTATTTGATGCTTGATAATACAGTTAAAAATAATTACAAATTGTCAATTGGAGATTTCAAATCATACTATGGAGGCAAGAGTTTAAGGAGCCAATACTTTCCAATCTTGCAAAAACTAAGAAGTTATAAATTCAATGATCTACAGTTCTACACACAACAAGTAGAGCAAATGCTAAAATTATGCTCCATGGAGAACTGATATTACAAATATGACCTTTTCTTGCAAATTTGTAAAGTCTAACCTGATTAACTGAGATGGGCATTTGAACTTAAAGCATTGCTGAAGATTCTCTTGAAACATTGATAAGCAAAGCACTGTCATTAAGTATTATATTAGATAACAACAATGCCATAAAAGAGAGGGCAACTACAAAAGTACAGAGAACAGCAGCTAAAACAACATTCATAAAAACTGAAACAAAGAAAACAAATTAGAACTAGAGAAGAAACCAATACTAGGCATAATGAAAGTTAATACCAAGGAAGGTGAGGTAAAAGACCTCAAAAGAACAGATGGTTATTGTAACAATTGTGGATTGAAAGGACATGTGAAAAAGACTGTCAAAAATGCACCAATGCTATCTATAACAGAGAAGCCTTTTACTGTAGCATCATCCAAAAAATAAAACAGAAATAAGCTGCAAAACGTCGCAGAAGAACTAGGATCGAAGAAGAAGTGATTAAAAATATTATCATTAAATCAAGTGTGATTATTTCAGTTTGATTTTGTATATTGCAACCAAGAAAATAACATGTGTGGAAATAGAGATAATTGTATCTGTCGATAAAATGCTTTCAACAAATTGTCCTTTACATTATTTTTAGCCGCCATCTTGCCAGACTTTTAAATTAAATCGACAGGTACTTCTCTTCAAATTACTATAAATACGATTAAAACTATTGTAAGCATTGATAAAGAATTTTACTTCGAATTCTATTTATTTCATCTTATTAATGGTTTGATTATTAATACAATGTCGAGCTAATCAAGTGGTGTTTAGTACTGGTCTGGATCCATCACAGGGAATGATTCAAGGGTCTCTGTGCCAAATCACAAAAGTGCACTTAAGTTAGGTATAGGGGTTTTCTCTTGATTAGCCGACTAGCATTTCCAACTACATGTATTAGATAACTAACTTTCAACAAATGGTTGGATAACCAAACCTTAGGGATTACATTTATATATTTTCAGATCCAAATTAAGTGACCTATAATCGACTGATAATGACCTTACATGTAGTAATTGTAAATGTAAGTTAGGAAGTTGTTCGATATTTGTTTATTTAATAAAGCCAGTATATTTCGGTAATGGCTACATGTAATATTGAATGAACAACTAGTGACAGTTTCAGGTTGCAAACAGATACAACACTTTCACACAATAGAGATTAAGTCGAGTTGTGTCATGCCTTGAGTAAGCACCAAGCTAATCTAGGGTACACATAAGCTATCTTGATTGAGCTGAGAAGTGGCACTCAAGCATTGGAAGGAACGGTGAAATTGGATGTGGAGATCCGCTTCGGGCAGACGCCCACTGAAAGATCAATGCAGAGGTTACCGCTTTGGTTCGTCACCTAAAAAGTGAATAGTTAATTGTGGTTACGTAATGGAAGAAACTAAGCAAGCAGTAACATTTAGTAAATCCTTACCCGCAATAACACAGTCAATGTTACAAGGTAACAATGAATCAACGGTGACAAAGCCTGGTAGAGGATATTACATTACAATAAGGGTGATCTCATCAAATTGAGGAGATTGAAGACTACATCAAGATCAAAATAGTGAAGGACTTGTCAAATTAAATGCAGCTCTTTCTCCTACAAAATGTGCACCTGTCTTAGTTATGGCAAACCTGTAACAGTAAATTGAGTGATTCTCAAAGTATTGCTCAACACAGGTGCTGTGATATTGGTGATCACAGACAAATGACCAAAAAACCGGGATACCACAGAGAAGCAATGGAGAAAATCATGCACAGACTGATCAATACCTCAGGAGATTACATGGATACCAAAGGTACCATAGAAAATATAAATCTAAAAATAGCAAACATGATCTTTGAACACACACTAATGGTGGTAGATATGCAGAGAAACATCTACTTTATGAATTCATTTTAGGGAGCAACTTCCTGTCGAAGCACAAATGCATAATTGATATCAGAAATCAAAACATTTGAAATAACAGAAAATATAATATCAATACCCTGCAAAATTAAACAGGATAAAGCAGTCTGCCTCAAATTTAAATTAGAATTGTCCCTGCTACAAAAAAATGATATACCATGTGATCAAGACTGATATACAATTAAATCAGATTAAATATGAGAATGATAATGATTCCAAAGAGCTTGTGTGTACTAAAATGGCATGGGGAAGATTCCCCATAATGAACTGTACAAAGAGGATGCTGAACCTCAAGTGAGATAAGATAGTAACATTTGGTGCAAAAATTAAAGTTAAAGATGTTTTGCAAAGTTAACATTACAAAATAGAATATTTATTTTTTTTATGTGATATATACAGGAACCTCGTTTAAGTTGATAAAAAATTCTTTGTAGAGCAAACAACATTTTGTGCGATTATCAAATATAATGTAATTGTGTATTCACAATCATTAATACGAAAACTCATTAAATTATACATTCGTTTATTATAACTGCCATTTGTTTCAATTGTATTTTTGTTATTATATCTAAATCTTAATTGACATTCATTTAATATTACGTTAATTAATATGTAGTTTTTTTGTAATTGATAAATTCACATTTTGAAATTTTGGAATCATTAAGGCAATAATTTACTAACTAAATAATTGAACTTTAATGGTTCATTGGTTTTTGTGGCAATTATACACCACGTGACAGTGAAATATCTATTGTTCAATAACTATTCCTTCGAATATTAATAAATTCGTATGTTCTATTTTGTGCACAACTTGCAGTTAAATAAGAATTTGGTTATCATTTTCTTGTTAAAATTTGTTTACACAANATTAGCTTAAAGAATGTCAGCAGAGTATTCAATATGACGAGCTGTTTTCGAAAGAAAATCCTCCTAGAAATATTTAAATTTAAAGAATTAAGAAACTTCAATTTTCCAAAAATTCCTCTATCAGAGCTTTGTAAAACAATTTGTAAGTCAACGTTGCAATTACAATCTAAATCTACTTTAATAACTCTTCAGATTCGACTCATTTACCTTTCTTTATAATTAGGATTTTTTTAATACATTTGGCGACCACCTATCATTTGCATTTAATCAATGCATAGTTAAAAACAAATTTCAGAAGATAATAAAAAAGTCCGATATAACACCTTTGTATAAAAATGGAAATCTTCTTATTGCAAAAAATCATCTGTTAATCTCAATAATGCAACCTTTCATTAAATTATTTGAAAAAATACTGCGCATACAAATCAATTATGTCAATTACTAAAAAAATAACCTAATAAATTTCAATTTTTATCCAATTGCATAGAATTTTGAAATTTTTGGAATTAAACTTAAAAATTATCATCAAAAATAAATAAAGAAAAGTAAATCTTTGTCCTTGACTTTATCTATATTTGACCAGTTCAAACCAGCTAATCATAAAATTCTGACTCGCCCCGATCTGTGTTGGTCACACCGATTGACTCGAACTGGTTTACATCTATGATTTATATTGCGCTTCAAATAAAATAAGTTTACTTGCTTCCACAGCTGCATAAAAATATAGTATTTGCATGAACTTAGAAGTCATACATGATAAATTAAATCCCGTTTAATTCCTAGATTTGTACTCAGTTTGCAATACATTTAGTTTCTAAGTTTCAAATTCTGCTGTTTCCTCTACGATTTATTTTTCAGCATTTGAATTATGCCGTTTGCGCTACATTTAGTTTTTAGGTTTCAAATTCTGCTGTTTGCTCTACGATTTATTTTTCAGCATTTGAATTATGCCGTTTGCGCACATTTAGTTTTTAGG
>CABFPE010000700.1:153728-177590 GCA_900660155.1 Hofstenia miamia | reverse complement strand
AAGTTAAATCCTGTGATTCTCAAGTCTTGTTTAGCTTACCAACATCTTTATATGGTTAATTTTGAAAAGAATATATCTGTAAATGATGTATTAGATAAATTCAATCAGGAAATTGGTTTGATTGGTCCAGGAGGAGGATGTTTAACAAACCTATTTGAATATTTATTTGGAACTATTCAATGTTGTCATACACATTCAATCCTCAACAACAGCTATGGTCGATTTTACAATGAATATGGATTGGGTAGGGGCTATTGTTATGCTATTAAAAGTACTTGCAATTTCCTAAAGAAAAACCCTTTGTTAGGACATTTGACAGGTTTTATGTTTTGTTTAAAAAAATAGGGTGTAATTAAAGGAGAAGCACTGAATTTCATGTAAAAATTTTGAACAACAAGTTGCTTCAAAAACATTGGGGATGTCCGGAAAAGGCAGGTTTTCTAAAAAAATGCAAAAAATTGCTCAAAAACATATTGGTACATAGTTAAAAAGGGGGTATAACTGAATAATTATTTATATGGGCATAGCTGCAGTTTTTTTACCCCTGGCCGTAAAAGCCTGAATTTCTAAAAAACACCTTTTTCATATCAAAATCAATAGAAAAGAGTAAAAAGTTATTGAAAACTGATCATTTTGAGAAACCCGTATATACACAACCCTATATTTTATTACTACTGCAAGCAGTATTCAGAGAGGGTGTAGCTGATGATATAAAGATTTTAGGAATATTATCAGTGTAAGGCGCTACAAATATATGTTTTTTATTGTAAACTGATGCAAAATATGAGTTAAATAGTTGGCAGATGAAGATTCAGCTATATTAGATTCATAGTGCATTGAAGCTGGAAGTCCTGATGATACAGGAATTTAAAATCATCATTTTCATTAGGGCTATCAGGTGAAAGTGAGTTAAATAGGGTAATCTTATCCATTTCAATAAAATCTTGTGCTTCTTTGAATAGCGTGTCCATATTTTCATTATTGGTTTGAGAAGGAATAAGTTAATATTTGTTTTTAGTTTCCAAAAGCTTGTTTAAACTGTGTACTTTTAGAGATGAAAGGAAATATCGATATTTTCCAAGATATTTTTGACAAATTGGAATGTAGCTATATATAATTGGGAGTAATCTGTTATACCAGTCTTGTATGGGATCACATAATGATATGTTAGGAAGAAAGTTTGGGTCAGAAAGAATTGATTTTATGGCTGCAATATTACAGTGAGAGTAAGAATAATTCTTTTTCAGTAATGTATTTGACGAAATTGAAGTAGGTATTGTGAAAGAAATGAAATAATAATCAGATATATGATGATCTGATGGTGGAATACTTGAAAGATTGAATATATCATCGGTTGACAGCAAAACATCCAGTATATTTCAGCATTTAGGTGGTGGGAAAATCAATAAAGGGTCAGTTGATGCTAATGAAGGCTGGTGATTATTTGGCAGGGTGAGATCTCCTACAAAAATCATGTGTTTTGTGCATGGCGATTTGGCTGAAAAATATCTATAACATGCTTGAAGATATACATTAAGATCATTTGGCTGAACATGATATCTACTATGTTTAGGAGGATTATATAAGCACACAATAAGGTAAGAAATATTGTGTAGCAAAATAATTGTTGCGAATGCAAATGAAGGATTAAAATCAATTTGGACTGATTGAAAGATTAAGCTACTAGAATTTGAAGCAATAAGTACTCCGCCATGCTAACCTTTTCGCCAATCTGATTACAAAGTATTTTATATGATATCCCTGGGAAAATGTATTAAATTGACAAAGAAGAGTTAAGCCAGGATTCTGAAATGCAAATTATATCAGGTAAGCTTAATTGTAAATAATTCACAAAACTGAGATGTCTTGATAAGGCAAGGAGGCTTTGAGCATTGAAATTGATAATTGATGTATTGAACTTTTTATGCTTAGAAGTTAGTCATAATGAGTTAATAGATATTGGAGCATTATCTTTGTAAAGGGTATTGTTACGAATATTCAATGAATTTGGAAGCACACCACTATTTATCAATTTGCGATGCTTTAAAAGTATTGCATTTCTTGTGATTAGTTCATCGCCAGATAAATCACAAGAAACAAAAACTTTGCTATGGAATGATGTTAATAAATAAGCTTTCGATAGAAGTTTTCTAACATCACAAACACTGGAAATGGTCAAAACTATACTTCTAGGTCTTTGTCAAGAAGGATTTAATTTGCCACTGCGATGAAGGTTTTGTATACATAAATTGCTTTCATCAAGATGATCAAAAATATACTGAACATATTTAAAATGAAAATTTAATTTCTCATGAAGTTTAACATTATTAGGTTTAGGAATACCATCTATACGGATGTTATGTAAAACCCGAATGTAAGATAGGCCCTTGGCTTTCGTATTTTCATCTTGACTTCATTAAAAGTACATTCAGCAGTTTCTGTAATGTTTTTGCATTGTATTTCAATTTTTTCCAAATTTTTTGTTTTTTTATCCAAAATATTTGAGTAAATATGTTCTACTTGAAATTTTGTACGTTCTGTGTTTTCAGAGATACATTTGCAATGACTTTCAATATTTTCAAACTTTTTGGTTTTTTTAAAAATATCTGAGCTAATATTTTTTATTTGAGTTAAAGAGGCTTCAGTGTCAGGCTTGTTAAAAAGATTTATCATTAGAAATTTTTGTTGACCATTTCTGACACAATGGTTGCAAAATAATAACAAATTTTCACTTATTTCTTTTAAGCTATTTATAATCCCAATATTAAACGATGTACATTTTGGAGTTCAGTGCATAGATGATTTGCAAGTAAAAAATGTCATGCTTTTCTATGATTCCTAAGTTACAAACATTGCATTTAGAGCAGTGTAACGTTTATTGTGCCCTATTTATTATATAAATATTGTTATATATTTCAAAAGAGAAGTAGAAAAAATTTATTGCTCTAATTGAAAATTCGACTTACATTAATTTATCATAAAATCGTTTGGAATTTAGATTTTGTTGATTTTTTAGTGTGTATAACTTGTTTTTTATGCAATTGAAATCATCAATGTTAGCTTTCTATCTAGTGAATGTAGATTTTCCCACATTTTCTTTTTCTAACATTTAAATATCCTTAGTCTTTGAATTATAGCACTGACATGATTTATATACGCAAACCTAAATGGTGCAGTTTTGTTTAAGCAACTTATAATTCTAGTTAGCAAAAACTTTATCATATCACTTGAATCACTGACATTGTAAATGTAGTTCCACTCAACATTATCTAACATTTCAGAGAAGAGATTTTTGTCCATTTCTTTAAAACTTCTTCAAAAATGCTTTTCCGCACATTAGGGGGGGGTGCATTGTACTTAAGATATATACACATAGATTATGGTCAGACAACGAATTAAATACGTAGGTATCATAAGCTAAGCTGTCACCGCTTGTCCAGAAGTAATCAATCAAACTTAAATTTCTTGTAGGTATCTCTTGATTTATCACATTCAAGTGCGTTGAATCACAGAGATCTTAAATGATTGAATATTCAGAATTTGAAAGAAAGGTAATGTTTGAGTCCCCAAGTAAATATATATCTTTTTCAAGTTGCAATGCATTATGCAGTTCTATCTCTTTATGTCTAATAAATTTCTTGCAGTAGTTTTTCTTGGTGAGTAGAAAACATTTATTAAGCATGAACATTGTGAATTCTTAGTTTTTTTATTTCTAGCCGGAGGCTCTCAAACTTTTCATGACTATGCTCCAAATCCTTGCATCTCTGTGAATGTAGATAACGTGGAGCAATGACCATTAGCCCACCTCCTCTGGAGTTATGGTTTTACATATGGAACGAAATTGTTTTATTGAAATTGAAAATTTCAGTATCCGATTTTAGCCAGGTTTTTGTAATTTCATAAATTGTGTTATTATAAAGTGTATTGAATACCTTGATCTCACTACGATGGGCAGTCCAACTTCTGACATTAAGATAGGCGAATTTAATATTGTTCTTAAAGTTTCTTACCTTACACAACTATTTTTGGCCCAGGATTAGGTTCAATGTCGCCTGACTTTAACAACAATTGAATGAGTTAGTTGATCAATAGGAAAATTGCAACATGGCAAATTAATTAAAGGCTTACAAATGCATTACCAAAATATTTGCATCTAGTTATAATAGCTTGTGGGTTTTTGTTTAGGCATCAGTAATGACATTTTTTATATTAAAACTTCAGCCAGCTGTAATAATTAATAAAAACACTACTAATATGCACCTTAATTTAGCAGTTTTCCGCTTAGTAGATAAATTAGTCGTTTCCATAATCATTTTAGCAGAGTAATTAGTTTTTTCAGGAGAATAGATATTTCTTCGTTCTTTGGAATAATTCTTTGAACATTCACTGTATCTCTATGCGATATTCCTTGACGCACTGTTGCAAAATTATACCGGTAAAGGTGGTTCATGGGTTTTTCATGTCATTTTTGCTGGTTGAGTTTTTCCAGACTAAAACTGTAGTGGCCCGAAATAATTTGTCTAATTATCATTGGCAAACCACGTTGTGGTAGATGAATACCATCTTTAGCTAATAATCCACTGTTTATTTCATGTATATGATTCTCTAGCATGAATAGCCCATGCACTTTAATAATCTCAACTTTTGATTTTCTTGCAACAAATTCATTTAACAGTTGATTAAAATAGTAAATGCAGTTATTGCTTTTCATTTTTTCTTCCTTTGAGATAGGGGCAATTTCCATGAACACAATTTTTCTAGGTGTAAATTTTTGGCCAACCTCTTCTATCAAATTTAAGATATGAGATCTGAAAGTTTTAAAAACACGTGGATGGAGTTTCAAATTGGATAGCTATATTTCCTTACAAAGCTAAATCAACAGATTATTCAAATTTTGAAAAACTTTGAATTGCACTATCATTGCATTTGCAGAAATATTAGTGAGCTATTCAACGCAATATGCAATAATAAAATTTTTCTAAAAAATTTTTCAGCAAGTATATATATATATATATATATATATATTAAATTAATTCGTATTTTAATGTTTTAAAATGTTGTTACATTAACATACTTTCTAAGTTGAATGCATGAAACTATGTCACTTATCTTAAGGCAATGTAAAGCAAGCTTCTGACATATACTTACTAAGGGAATATTAATCTAAGAATATTAGCTAAATATCTATTAGCAATTTCTAGACTCAATGATAAGCTGAAGCTATTTAGGATTTGCAAATTTTGCAATACACTTAAAAACGCTATACTATAAGCAAATATTTGCTTGAAAACTGAACTCTATTTCTAAAAGCAATGTATAAAAATTATATGCATTTATATTGATATAACTCTTAAGTATGTAATTATGTCACTTACTTTAAACCAACGTTAAGCAATGTTCCCGCATATATTAACTAAATGAAATAAAAGTTTGCTTAATTATCTAAGCATTTTTCTAGCAGCATCACAAAACAGGGACGCGAGAACGATGTAAGTGTGGGGGCATCCTACGAACTGAAGTGGATCCATTTTCAATTTTTTAAATATAAACTTTTGAATCTGCATATTTTTTCGATGTTTTTGTAAGATACTCTCATTTTTGGAAAAAAATCTGGTTATACCTATCAGTTTCATTTAAAATGGTGTATGTTACTTAGGGTATTACGCAATAAGAACATTAGAATAACCCTTTAAAAATTTTATTTTTATATTGTTATGTATGTAGGTTAGGTCAATTCATATTTTTAATGTCAATCAGTAGATAGACTTAAATAAAAGTACTTAATATGTAAGTGATACAATTACTATAAAACCCCTGCAACAGATATGTACATGTATAGTAATAGATGCATAGACATAGGTATAAAAATAAGTACAGTTTGTAATATGTTCATTGTGCAATTGTAATTTTATTTAAGTTAGAAAAAATTAATTTCTTAAATTTGGGGGGGGGCAAAACATATATCTTGCTCTGAACGATTATTGTTGGGAGTTGCAGGTGCCCCTTTCCCCTACTTCTCTCGTCCTTGTCACAAAAAAGTTCAAATTTCCTGACTAACTAGTAAAATGAATCTCTTTAGAATTTGCAAATTTGTCATTTTGCCACTCAGTTTATTGTGTGCTACTATTTAGTATATTTTGGTAAAGATTTTCAACAAGAAATGGTTACACAATATTCAGTATTGGGTTTGCTAAACAATTTCATAATTTCATTATTATTTATTTTAAAAAATAGCGATAATAGAGAACCACTGCATATTTTGAAAGAAGTGCTATTTATAGTTAAGATTTGTTAGTTGTGTTTTATTACATAGTATAGGTTTTTGATCACAGACAACGCAATTTCTAGCTGTGTGTATTTTGAACATGAATAGAGACTATATATACCAAGCATGAAAAATTATTCGGGAGTAAAATTGAATATTTCACAACTCGGTCTTTGGGGCTTTTTTTACTATCCTTGACAGTATTTATTTTAATGATTATAATCGTCAGCAATGCTTTTCCTTAAACTGTTGATTCCCTTTTGTATATAACTAAATATATCTATAATAAATCCACAAGTCATACAGAGGAATAAGGTTCATCTATTTAGGTTTTCTAAGTGTTGCTGACACTCAAATGGCATCTTGCAAGGTCATGCACCCGACGACTATCTTTTCTAAATAATGCTAAAACTTTTTTAGTGAATACGATTAGGTTTTAAACTTTATTAGAATAAAAATCAATGAAATTTTTGTAAGTTTGCTTTGCGTACAGTTTTGGGGAAATCACTTTTCTGTACAAAATTTTGTAGAAACGCATTTATAAGAATACGCTTAGCACGTAATGACAATGGTTTGTCATGTCTTAAAATGTTTTCAATTTTATCCAGCAAATTCAACAGAAATTTCAACAAAGATTGTTTTTTGTCAATTGTTGAAGAATGCATATGATCGTACACTAAACAAGTATATAGATTCACATGGATATAAAAAATTTCCTCAATTCAACTGGTTCCAAAATTTTGCACAGTCTGGTAAATCAACTTGAATTGAATCCTGTAATTCGGACATTTTAAAGGCAATGTATCTAGAAATATAGAAAGAGCTCATTATTTCCTCTTCTGAGATTTGCAAGACGTGATATTCAATATTATTAAACAAATTTAACTCATTTTCACTGACAGCTAAGTAACATAAATTGCAGGAATGCGCATTTTTATGAAAATCTGTATCAAAATCAAAATCCTTTTGTAATAAATAGGTCGTCTTTTCAACATTATATGCATGTATTTTTTGTTCATGGTTGATAAAATAACAGTCACTGCTGCAACGTCTGAAGAAACCAAATGTTTATTTAAGGTAATCTTGTTGGAAAAATCCAAGCACCACACATTCATGATGTCCAGACCCTTCCAAACTTAATAAATGTCTAGTGAGATCACATAAAGCAAAAAAAGTCAAATAAATTGAATTTCCAGTTTTCTATGTAAGTGACTGATTCATGAATGACTTCTAACACAAGTCATGCACCTTGCTAAGCTTCCCATTTTTTCAAGGAAATCCAATTGCCAATCATCAAAACTGTAAATCGTTTACATGATGATAAATTCTTGACATTACCAACTTTCGACCACTTGATAATTATTTCAATAAATCCACAAGTTCCAGAAATATCATTGCATTACATAGACAAAGGCCTTAGAGTTGCTACAGTTTGATTGCAGAAAACTTTCAGTGCTAGATGAACTTTCTGTTTCTCCAAAGATGTTGGAGTAATTGATGTGCCTCATTTTCGAGCAAACTCTTTAAGAATGTCCATGAAGCAGTAAGTATATCCCCATTGCCATCTGGTATATAAAAATCAAGCTTCTGTTTTTTTCATTTAGCCAACAATTCCGTAGAGATTTTAATAAATGAGTAGAATCGTAAAGTAAAAATATGGTTCCATTGTTCTGTGGAGTATTAGAATTTGCATCTTCAAAAAAAAAGAATTTGCTTTATTACCATCATTGATCATTGTTAAGACAATTCCTCCAGATTCTTGAATGGATTGCAAAGCATTGCTAACTTGTTCATATTGAAAAGCAGCTGTAAGGGAGTAATAAGGCATAAGAGATATAAGAAACGAGCCTCCACCAAAACAGCATTTTACCATTATTACAAGTAATGCATTAGCAACTTTGTTGGATAATCTGCAGCTTTACCACCACAATAAGAAAGAGATGGCTTAATATATATTTCATTGAGAATTAGTGTACAATATTTACTTCTCGCACTAACATTTGGAAAAATAGTCTTACAAAATTGATCATCCTTTAATTTAGAACATGCAATTGTAAGGTACTGTAGATATTGTTAAGAAGGTAATTGTAGAATATGTCGTAATTGTAAATATAAAGAATGATTCAAAGCATACAAACTAAATGCGGAAGTTATATGCCTACAGCATATGCCCTCATTGTGATTGCACTTGCTTCTATTTTATTCGGTAAATTATCTACCCAAGATTGATGTTCAACTTCATCACAAGGAAAACTATAGACAGGAATGCTGTAATTAACTTTCCCTTCTTTAATTTGATCTTTTGTTAAATCATATCCTGTGTGACAGTATCCACAAGAAAAATTTTTACCCATTGCCCAGATAACAATTTTGATTGCGTTTATGTTGTTTATAGTTGTTTCATACTTTCAGTTGTTGCAGCAATCACTAACATCATATTAACAAGTTAAGTAATAAATAATCAGTGAGCAGATGCTCGGAAATAAAACTCACTTTATTATTCTTATTACTAGATCCTTTTAATATGAAACAAGGATCCTTTTTTGAACTTTTAAATTTGTGAAAATTATAATATACCAAATAAGGGAATTTTAAAAAAAAATTATTCATTATATTGTAGAATCTCGCCAACCTTCATACTATTAATTATTAACGTAATTTAGGAGTTGCTGTGACAATTGTTCCCTCCTCTGATAGTATGGTAGGTGCCGGACTCCAGTTCCACCTTTCTTCTTTTAGTTCTTTCGTTCAGCCGTTAACTTATTATATCATTATCTGATTAACTAACACGAAACTAACGACTGTTGCTTTAGATCCAAGACACAAGATGGGGTGTACAAAGTACAGGGTACGCTTACCCGACCTGCAGCAAAGCACAAAAGAGGAATTGAAGAATCATGCTACAACAAATATTTCCATGCGATACTGGCACATCGATAGAGACACCAACCACAATTCAGATGACTCAGTGTAATGGAATAGTGTGCGTGGAGACAATTGTGATAGTGTGTGATACCTTACTAATTTAATGTATTGATTGTTCTTGTTATCAATGAGTTGCTTTAATAAAGGAGTCTCGCAACCGGGATGCAATAGCTTGTTATTAGTTCGTACATATAATAACCTTACATATAAATAGTTACATGCTAGCGTAGTATACATGTGAACAATCAATACGGTCACGGGAAAAAAGATGAATTGATAGTCCGTCAGTCTACTAGTAATCATATGTAACAAACAACATCCAAGATAATACAAGTAGGTCTTGTGATTTCCTATATTTCCTGATGTCAACAGATCTACTAACATAATGTAATAATACTTGTAACATGAACAACGAACGATAGGAAAGCTAATACGAGTAAAAGCCCCTATTCCTACACCTAACCTAAGAGCCTCTCGGGTAAGCACCGGCTATGCACTTCACCCGTTAACTGGATCCGTGAACCACCGTCTAGAATACCCGAGAGCTCGAACGTTTAGCTTTCCATTGTATTAATTAAAATAACCTGATACAAAAGAAGTAAAGTAAATCCAATAAATTAGATTCATCAACAAAATGATTGATTACACACTTTTTATAGTAAACTAATTAACAACAATCAAATATTTAACCAGTACCTGCTGATTTCAGTTGTTTACAATTTAGAACGTTTGAATTTCTATTCGTCTGCCGATGACGCAGTTCTGCCTTAATTAGCAGTAGCGATCTCGTCTAGTGCCGTTTTGCCAAATCAAATAATTAATATCAAAATTACTGCACTATAAATTTACAAAAATAACTAATTAATCTTATGCATATGTTTTACAATTAATATTTTATTTTAATGTTTAGTCTTGGTTTCTTCTTCTTTTTCCACATATGCTCAGATTACGATTATGTTACAATATGATTAATGAGAGAAGGAACAATTTAGTGACTATCACAAACAAGTTGTTATTGTAATGCAGAACCCATGCAATTAAGTATGATTCAATTAGTAGATGTACCAATAACAAAACACTGAGGCAATTATGAGCAAAAAGATCTAAGCATTGATTTAATATTTAAACATCTAGACCAATTGCAACATTACACAACATTTTGCTAAAATACAGTATCATTCAGCCCTCAAGTTTGTAATAATAATTTCAGGTGCATGACCTGGTTTGGTATCACTCGCAACTGGCCAGCACAGTGCAGGTGAGAACAAATTGATTAACCACAGTGAAAAACTCAGCATGACGTTGTGGTGATTGAAATAACACAAAGTGCAATGAACTCCTCACTAGTTATTTACTGATAATGCATTGTATTCTGTTGACAGAATTAATGAGAATTTAGAACAGTAGTAAATACAATCCTTAATGAAGTTTTCATATTAATTAAATGATTAATTAATAAATCATTTGTTAACTGAATTTAAATTCATCTCCTTCTTTAATCATTGGTGATACCAGCACCTTTAATTTCACTATGGTCGCCTAATAATTTAATAATAGTTTATAACAATGAAGGTTAAACTTAGCATTAAATAGTAAAACAAGTGACTTGCATATTCATAAAGACATCCATGACAAAAACAATGTAAATATTAATATAGAAAACTTAAATAGTCATTGAGACTTTATTAACTTAAGAATAATCCACAATTGGTATTAATTTGCACCATTCATGATCATTGACAAAGTCACCAGCACCATTGCCAATTTAGAATTTAGAATGACTTAAATCTAGTAAAAGTTTATTGATCATGCCTCTGTTACATATTAGTTTTCTTTCTTGATTATTTACTGGTTTTACTAAAAAAATCAAAATCATTTACAGGCCTTTTTTAACAATTTTTCCTGAACAGATGATCACTTCAAAATTTAAATTTCTATTACAGGTTGTTTTGTTCAAACGCCAAACAAATTACTTTCAATCAAACTCTTTTTTGCGGTAATCCCTAAACTGTTAGACCCCTGTGCAAATATCTAAATTTATCTACAATATGTCCACAAGCCATACAGGTAACTAACATTACTCTATTAAGATTCTGGAGGTGTTATTGGTGACTGAAATGGCATCATGCAGATGAGAATGAATTAATTAACAACAGCGAGACATTGTGGTGATTAATTCTATGACAGAGTAATGAACTTCTCACTAGTTGGTATATACTGATAATAGGTTATTTCTTAACTGACTTTACTTCATCTCGTTTTTGACCATAGGTGATACAAGCTCCTTTAATTTTGATTGTGATCATATAACTAATAATTTAAAAATAGAAAGTCCAAGCAGTCAAATTTGACGACTTTGCACATCTTAAATGCATTTGAAATGCCTCATGTAATGAGAATTTAAATAACAAAAGATCATTTTATTTGCTTCAATTTCATCTATTTTTCATCCATGTTTACCTATAATTTCCAAGAATCCGACAAACTTTCAAAATTTACCCAAAATTGTAAGTCATCAGGCTTGGTTTCTCACATTTAGTTTCACATTTACACAAAATGCCATAAATATTTAAACAAATTTGTACATTTTAATAAGTCTATATTTTTAATATTCCGGATATCATATAATATTGTTAAATTTTAGAGACGAACATTATTTCTCAATTAATTTCTACATCTTATGGTTGAAAATAAATAATTTTTAGCATTGCTACGATCAAATATTCGAAGTGAACGAGTATTCAGTGTAAATGGAAATCTATTGTCAACACAATGAAACTACGTCCTAGTGTATAAGAAAAACATGTTGTTTTGTTGCATGAAAACTTGCATACCTTGGAAAAATATAGTTTGTGATCGAAAATTCCATTTTTAAATCAAGTTTTATATGAGAATTTCGCGATAATATTGCACAAATGTTATCCTGTAGAAAAGTACATATTAAAGGATCCCATGTTTCTCAAAAATGGAAATTTTATTAAAAAAAATTAATTTTTTATTGATTTTTTATGCAAGTTTTTGCAAAGTAATTTAATAGTTTTTCTATAAAACATTGGTAAATATTAATAAAACATCAATAAAACTTTGATAAATTTCTAACAATTAAACAACATTAATCTCTTATATTTTCATGCAGTTTTATAATTCATATTATCTTCTCAAATGCAATGATCTGAACAACACATAATTACACTATGTACTGTTAATACATTTTATAGAATTGTAATGAATAATATTTAAGGAATTGACTGGCTATATATAAATCAGCAACAAGGTCGCAAATCTGCAAAAACAAATTTTTCTGTAATCGCTGGCACTTTCAATGAACAACTTAATTGTTATTATTAATTACCTCTAAAATAATAATGTGTTACCAATTAATGACGAAAAGCAAATATGATCGACATTAACAAAGCAGTAATGAATAAATTATTCTTACTGCATATTATTTCGTAATATAATATAATTGGCAAGTTACTCAAAAATGATTATATTTACTCTAAATTTTTGGAAAATTTTATTTTTATCTTTTTATTACAAAACTATTTAATTTTTTCAACAATTTCAAATTCAAATTGAAAAATAGTAGTTTGATAAAAAATGAATTTTTTTACCAATTTTCTTTGGTAAATTTTCAATAAAACTATTGATGCTTTCTTTAATCGAAAATCAATTTTTTCCAATAAAACTTGATAATCTATAAAATTTCAATAAATAATTAATAAAAATTTAATTTTCTGTAATTTTTTTTAATAAATTTTCAATTTTGAATGACATGGGATACCTGATATTTGGATCTGGCTCTATAATAATCTTACCAAACACCACATTCCCGCACAACCCTTGATTTTTTTGCAATCGTTTACGATGCAAATAGAAAAATAGCCTTTGCAATCATATAGAAAATGCAATACATAACAACAAAAGAATCTATTTCAAAATTCCATGAATCAATATAAAAGAAATTTATAAGAAAAGATGTGCAGAAAAACTAGAATTTGGATAAATGTCTTGCTTGAGGACAGGGAATATGATGGTTTGCACTTCCACAATTTCAGGCGTAGCACAAATTCGACGTTGTCGCGTGATCTTGCCAGTGCTTGAACAGGTTTTTTCACTAATTGAATTGCAGAACCTTGTAACACAAAACATTTTCGAACAATACTTGAAAGAATGGATAACTTCTTGCATTTTCAATAGGACAATGAGGAAATAGAATAATGGGGAACAAAGAAAATAGATTTTTTTTGATTGACTGATATTGGTTAAGCTCATTTTCTAGAAAAACAAACAAGTATACGAGCTTTCTGTTTGAAACTTCTTTGGAAGGCATGTCAAGAAAGGATCAACACTGGGTTCGTTTTCAACGCCGGCAGTACACCTTGAGCTGAATCATTAAAATCCTCTATCTCTACAGCTTTGAAACAGCTCCTCAATTTCAGAAAAAAACATAGATGAGTCTCGCAATTAATCTCATTGCATATTTAGCTTGATCAATGCCCATGTTGGATTCACTTTCATACAAGAATTTATCCAAGAAGGTTGGAACCAAATGAGTGACCATCACTGAATGCCAAACTTTACTGTTCAGATGGGATAACACTTCTGGTTTTCAACATGCGAGTTTCTCGATACATAATAAGAATGAACAAAATTTTGCAGAATGGGAAGATAAGAAAATTTGCTTATGTTGAAAATGTTTGTGGTTGGATTAAGCATTTAACAAACAAACTCAATGAGATCTCTTTTATATGCAAAACCAATAATCACTGCTGTGTTAGCTAACAAGTGGGGAGGGCTCAAAATTTGAGAGGTAGGCAAACACTTGCAAAAAAAAATTTTTTATAAAATTTTGATACCAGGCTTTCAACACTGATTTTGATTATNTCCACGTACTGTAGTAACCATTGCTTAATGTTATTAGGTATTGGTGATANCTTGATCAATGCCCATGTTGGATTCACTTTCATACAAGAATTTATCCAAGAAGGTTGGAACCAAATGAGTGACCATCACTGAATGCCAAACTTTACTGTTCAGATGGGATAACACTTCTGGTTTTCAACATGCGAGTTTCTCGATACATAATAAGAATGAACAAAATTTTGCAGAATGGGAAGATAAGAAAATTTGCTTATGTTGAAAATGTTTGTGGTTGGATTAAGCATTTAACAAACAAACTCAATGAGATCTCTTTTATATGCAAAACCAATAATCACTGCTGTGTTAGCTAACAAGTGGGGAGGGCTCAAAATTTGAGAGGTAGGCAAACACTTGCAAAAAAAAATTTTTTATAAAATTTTGATACCAGGCTTTCAACACTGATTTTGATTATAAAAATTATTTTTTAAAACTAAGGTAGTGATAATGAGATGCATTTTAAAGGTATATTTATCCATACGTTGAAAATTTCGCGATGCGTTATTGCCGACATGTTTTACTCAAGACGATCACAACTCATATGTCAACGGTCAGAAAATCCTAATTAGGTCCCGAGTCAGTCACAAAGTTATGCTATGGTCACAAATTCTGCCCTTAACTATTACTCAAATTATCTGACTTTAGTCAATTAGAATAATCTTTTGCGTCCTTGGGCATCTTGAGGAAGAATTTCCCTAACTAACTCGGAATTGAATTACAATGTTAAAGTTAAAGGGAAATTATTTACAGATATTGTGCATATTAGTTCAATCAAATTTGAAATTCAGAAACCTAATTCCACTATTTTTTGATCAAATATCGAAATTGGGATGATTACGGAATTTATTGTAAATCATTCCTAGCTTATAAATTAAATTTTCTTGCATATTTTATATTAGAACTTGTGTAACAGTCAACAGATGGAACAGAGTGTGAACCATGATCCGGCTCGGGAGTTTAACTTCTAGAAGTGTACAACAAAGGCAAGGTTAATCATGAATTCATCTGGCGACTACTGAAGCCAGAGCATTGATCTGTTTTGACTCCTATTTGGATAGTGAATTTGAGTGCTGTAGTTCAATTGCGAGAGTTAACATTTCCTGATTTCTCTACTTAGGCTACTATCTGTGGAACCTTGTTTCGTGACCTAATACTTATTGAATCACAGCATATTGGGCTTGGTTCTTGAGCTTCTGCATGACTGTTTAGCATGAACCACAATAAAGAGGCTTACTTCTAGGACAACTCACACGAGCTGCCTTCCTTTATTTTACATAGTTTTTTCACACTAACAATTATATAAAGTTTTTGCAAAAAATGAAATAAACAGTATTTATGATCTCCAAATAGAGTTAGGAAATATCGCCAAGTCCCGGTAAGAAAGCTCCATAACTTTTGAGAAACAATAAAAAATAATTAAAAGCTGTATAGACAGGAAGTGGAGGAAATCTTTTCCCAGACCGAGTATGATGATGAAGGGCATTTTTTCAACTTCGATTTTAGATATTGTTAGCCAAATTCGCTGCAGTTGAGCTGAAACATAAAATAATATAGGATTGTTGCAAATGAAAAATACATTTCACTTTGCGAATTTCAACTTTTATTTCGTTTATGTCACTCACAACAATAGATCTCGAACTGTTTGTGTTGATTGGCGTAAAGTGTGGAAACTCCGATAACGGCAGCTCACTACACTAAATCAAATAAGTAAGATATAAGAGTTAGGAAAATTTACATTGAGTACAGAATCACAGTCATCATCATCTTCAAAATTAAGATTTTCCTTTTGAATGGACGTGGTGGGAAGTACCAGCGCGTTCCTAAATACATCTTTAATAATGCTGCAATTAAAAATAAGCATACAATTTCCAGAGATTCCAGATAAATACTATTAGGTTTTCATCTTCTTTTTTTAGCAGAAAATTCAGCGGAACTCTCTAAATTGCTCCCAAATTCTGCTCTTTTTGCCTTCCTCCTTGCAGATTGTTCATATCTATCTATCTATCTATCTATCTATCTATCTANCAAATTCTGCTCTTTTTGCCTTCCTCCTTGCAGATTGTTCATGTCTATATATATATATATATATATATATATATATCGCGCAATTCGGTGCTCCCAAAAACAGATATAATATCATGTTATTTGGATATTTTCCAAATATATCGTCGTGGGCAAGTGTTACATTCTTTCACAAAAATAATGTTATAATAAAAATTGGTTTTGATTTATTAAATTTTAACATAGTATTGATAAATTTATTTTAGACTTAAACATCTTTAACCAAATGTATCTTTCTAAAATTGTATGGGATATCTGAAAAATAAGCGCCCACATATAAGATAAAGTGACAAAATCATACCCGCTTTACATAATATGCGAATGTAATCAGATTTCCCAATCTGCTATCACCATTAAGTAATATTGCAGCTGAGACGCGGTTAATGTAACTTTCTCCGAAAAACCAAAGTCTTGTCCCTTTTTCATCACTCGATAGCGGAACTGCAAAAGAGGATGGTTGGGACTGCGAATATTGCACTTTATTGTGCACATAACATTTTAGTAAATGACACAGCTGAATGATTCTTATGAATCGTGTCGTTTTACGCATTCAGTCAAATGTGATAAAGAGTGTACCGTGTAAACACAAAACGTGGAACCATAAAGAGTTTTCTCATCAGAAATAAACTTTATCAACAAATCATGATGTGTATAATTTCGCATTACTTGTTTATTTGAAATAATTAAAATATGAATTGCTATCAAAAGGATACAAAAATGTTCATATATTAAAGAACGTGATTTTCTATTAAAAAGCGTGGAAGCTGAGAACGTGGAAGTGAGTAACGTAGAAGAAATGCGATGCTCAATAGCGGGTGTCTATATTGTAGATTTCCTTCTGTCCAAATAAGCAACAATTTACGCACACCTCCAAGACACACGGTGTGCATGTAGTCGATTGGCCAATCCCACACAATGTCGAAGTAATAATTATCACAAAATAAAAGAATACATTGTAATGAGAAGCATGTAATTGTTACGGAATGTTTCATTGCTTCTTGTAATACACTTCGTAGCTGGGAAAGTCATTCTTCCAACATAGATTCCTTTTGCACAAAGTAATCACAACTATATTGTATTCGGAGAATGCCTTTATCTGCTTAAAGTGGCATTTTGCAGTTGTGTCAATTGAGATAAATTTCAATTTGAACTTAAACAACTTTATTGAACAAATATCCATTGTTCAAATCAAATAAAAATTCACTCAAAGAGTTAGTGCATTTGGGTTTACCTATGCCAGAATAGCATCCCAAAATAAACACTTTATTTGGAGATATTAGTACACAAAATTGGCCAAAATGATAGTTTACACGATTTAAAAATAGGTAACCCGTCAAGGTTTAGATTAATTGATAGCACGATACACCCGCTCTTTGCAAATTCTTTAAGCTTATCAAGGTATGAATTAAAAAGGAAAAACCAAGATAAACGTAGTCAGGATTCACCGCAATAGATCGATTCTTCATTACAATTAAACGAGCATATTTTGGTAGATTAGTACCAGAATAATTATAAGCTAAGATCTTTATCAAAGCACTTAAAGCTGCAAGCGTAGCATGATATTTACAACACCAGGCATTTAGATCCTTTCGCAGGGATCTTACATTAGTACGTGCTGAAGGTTCATCTAAATTATATTCAAATATGGTTTTGCAATATTATATATGATCAACAATTTAACATTATAGCAAAAATATAAATGTAGGGTGCATTTTGCCAATTTTGGGTTTTAAATATGTTGATATTCAAGAATAACTTATGGTACAAATTTTCAATTTGACAGGGAAATTATTAAAAACTAAGATAACATGTCAATTGCGAATGAAAATTATTAATAGTAATGAATTTAACTAAATTTGATTATTTATACAAAACAAGAAATAAGACTTTTACAAGAAAATAGTGATGAAGACGGAAAACTAGATGCGAGGATGCCAAGGGAAGCAATTGCAGAACGAAAATTAGCTAGAAAGTCGTATTCAGAAATAAAGTAGTGAAGAAACAAGCTGTTATCTTTAAAAGCCTAGCAGGTAACCACAAGTAACTAAATATTGTAAAGTGGATCCACTTTTACGAACTCAAAAACTGTATAAAGTGCTTATTTGCATCTGCAACATCCTCTACATCAGAGGACTCTGAATTTGATAAGAAATCATTTGCAAAGCCTTCTTCCGAATAATTTGAGCTACTACTAGAAGCGCTGTTTGTATCAAATGAACTTGAACTATCAAGTGGTTGTTCACACATTATTTTGGTATTTAGTGCAATGAAATAAACGCCTTTTAATGAAAATATTGTACACAGTCTAGTGGGAATACTATCCAAAAAATAGAAAAATACTTAGAAAGAATCGAATTTAATAATGTCGCATTGGCGAAATTAGAAAAATTACTCTAAATTTATCAATAGCTTTGCTAGAAATTTACATGTATTATTCAATACAAACCCTCTATATAGCAATTGAATACAAGAGTTGAATACATTAAAAATTCAATAAATTGTTATAAACTTTAAAGAGAAGAAGGTTCAATTACAATGATAATGAAAAATGAGCAGCACACAACAATTTCAAAATTCATTTATACGATTTAAAAAACCAAACAATTGAAAATACATTTACTATTTGAAATAAGAAAAATGTGTTCACTATTTAATCTTAAAGGTTTTACATGGTACAGTAGTATGAGGTCGATATGTAAATTTTTTGCATTGCCTCTGAAAAACTATTTTCGTATACTCAAGAAATTAATGGAAATGTTAAGTACTAGAAAATAAATATGAATGTCTTAATAATAATTAGATAATATACAGAATGTTTTCAAGTTTATGAATTCAACAATGGTAATAATACATAATAATAACACGAGTCACAAAGAAATATTATTAATGCAAATTTAAGAAATTAATTTTTACATTAACATTATATAAATAATAATAATCAATACATTTGCTAATAAATTTAAACGTCCCATGTGCAATTCGTTAAATATTCTAAAAAAAATATTGGTGTATAATAAATTTTTGAAAAGCTTATACAAAAATATTTAAAATAAAATAATAGTAATATTAAAAAATTTTTGCATAAAAAAAATGTATAAAATTGTTGCTATGTTACGTAATAATAGCTCTTCTAACATTAATGGTTTATATTGGCAAGTTATTGGCCAATATTGGCCAACGATGCCAATAATCAACCAATAATGGCCCCTTGATCATTGCTACTTGGGCATGGACTTAACTATAATAACTCCCTGTCTCATCTAATCGTTTGCAGCTATAATTTAGCCTGATTAATAAACTATACTTCTCGTTGGTCATAAGCAGTACCTGATAACCTATATGTTCCACCGCTTTCGTCTGGTTTACTGCTACAACTGTTTGTTGAAAATTGCATTCCCTTAGATCTGGACCTGGTTCCAGAGCATTAAAATATTTTCAAAAGAGTGATTTATTGTTAATTTTTTCCATTGCAATGAATATCAATTTAATTTCAATTTTTAAATCGACGCTGATTCTAAATTTAAATTTATTTAGGACCTGTGATGCTATTTTTTGCAATTTCAAATTCGGAAGAAAAATACTAGCTAATAGTTGTTTGAGGGTTTGAAGGCAATCACACAAGCATAATGGAACTGCCATTTAGCTGAATTTATAACTTAATTATTTTGCATATTTGAAATTGAAATCAATAATGGGTGACTTTGTGTCTATCCGTATATCTTAATTGTTGTTTTTATTTGCTACCTTAACCAAGGAGGCACTGTTTTTGCCTCTGTTTGTCTGACTGTTTTTCTATTTGTCAGCAAGATTTCTCAAAAAATAATGAATGGATTTTTGTGAAAATAAATCTCATAATATACATTACCGTCTTTAAGGGGGACGGGGGCAAGGGAGGCAAATGCCATAGGCCCCGCGCTTTTGGGGGGCTTCTCGCTAAGCAATTATTACAGAAAAGCTATTAGTAAACTTGAGAAATTTCAAGTTAGATTATTTACAATATCCATTTAAAAATTATATTGCTAGTTGCACACTATGATTGTACAACAAATAAGGCTCTTCTCGCTTTTACGTTATAATTATTAAATATTTGTGATCTACGTGGTTTGTAACTGTTATCAATTTAATGTGATGTAGCATGAAATTGTGATTTTCCGAATTTAGTAGATGATAGAAACAACTTCAAAAAAATCTTCATAAACACGTGTAAATATCAAATATTTCTTAATTCAATTAACTTTCAAAAAACAAAAAAAACTTCTTGATAAATACAACCTTCTTTATATGCATAGCAATTGCTCTTGCAATCTAAGATTTGATTAGCTGACAAAATAATAGTGTTTTGCATTTTTAGATTTAACGCTGCCCGTGCACGCTCTGCGCCCGTTTATCTTTCAATGCCCATCCTCTCTTCTGCCCGACGGGCACGGCCAACCCCGCGGGTCTGGGCATGCCCGCAAAGCACTACAAAATATTTGCACTATTTAATAATTTGCTAAGTTTGACAGGTATATATTATATAGGTATATACTTAGGATAAAATTATATATATATATATATTTCGCAATTATAATTGTATCATATTACATTATATTTTAATTATTATTTTAAATTCCACATTATGGCATAGTTCATTATATTATTGAAAACAATAATAATAGTAATTGTATTAATATATGCAGATGACAAGAAACAAACTTCTATTATTTCGTTAGTATAGTAATTGAAGTTATTAAAGCACAGGACGTAGGTTAACTTAGGGTAACTCAAAACAAACATTGGTTCAATATTGTTCTACAAACACTTAATTTCTCTAAGTGGCTTAAAGATACTTTAAAATACTAAAGGATTAAAATATTTTCTGAAATCTATAAGATGTCTTCAGAATGCTTAATATGTTTGTAATATACTCAAATGGCAATGTATTCATTTTCTGAAATGTCTTCTTTGATTTTGAACTTAAACTCTTAAACCGTTGGGATCAAATTAATGCAATGATCTATTATTATAGCTATAGCATCGAGCAAAATTGATATAATTTCGAGTAAATATAATTTCCCACAATTAAGATATGAAATGCACATTATAATTACTGGGCGTTGTTATCATTTCTTTTTAAGTTTCCTTATATGCCATATTTTGCCCTGGGCCCCACGCAAGTTAAGTCCGGCCTTGATAATATATATATTAGTGTATCTTATTCATTTAAATTTTCAGATTCACTACGATTTCCGTTTGGGAACTAGAGCTAATTTTATGCATTTGTAGTAGCAAATATCCATTCATAATGGGCGTACATCAATGCATAGAAGGATTTCTTACAAGGGAGGAAAATCTATATCAATTTCATTGATTTACCTCAAAAGTTTTTTTGTGAATTACATAATATGTGACTTTGTGTGCACCCATATATCTTAATTTGTACTTCAGGCAACAAAAATTGTAATTGTACAAAAGCAAGGCACATCTCATAACTAATCTCAATCTAAAATGTTGAAAAAAGTAATAGAAAAGTTTATAAAGCCACAAAAATTCATGTGAGGTGATCAAAATGACATCACTGTACGTGCTAGTGTTAATCTAACAATAGAATCAATGATTCTCTTGCATGACTAATGAAGTGGTTTTGTTGTAATTTTGATTCACAGGACTATTGGATGTTGTTCAAATTTCTAACGGAAATTAAGCAATCCAATTATATTGTTAACAATTATCATGCGTGGGTTATACTTTGCGTCACATTAGTGCTACATCACATAAAAGTAGATATAAATAATATATTTTCTATTCTTTACATTTATTGTATTATTAAATATTTATGTGTCGAAATTTGAGCAAAACATGAAGATTGGTAACTAATGAGTAAATTTCATTACTGTTCTTGATATGTTGATGATGTGTTGGTTAAATCAGAATATAATACTAAATACATGCTTCTTTCCTTGAATTCTTTAGATTTTGCAATTCAATTTACACACGAGGAAGAAAAACCAAAAGATTACATCATATTACTCAGGCCCGTGGCTTGCATTTGAAATTTAGAGGAGCCATGGCCCCGCAAAGTTCAATAAGTTAATCATAATTTTACTCATATGAATCCCTACAAAACCTTTCACTCTTTTTCATTGAATTTCTTAATAGAATGGCATTAGTATTATATATATTCAACTAAAAGATATTCACTCTAACTTAGCTACAGAATAATAGAATTAATACGGTGGAGTTTTGTATCGAGGATGGCAAGAGGAAGGGGCACATTGGCCCAACAGGAAGTACCATGACCCCTAGCCCTCCCCTAATCACGGGCGTGATATTACTGCAGTAATTAACTACCATTCAAAGGCATCTTTTACATACACAAAGTTATTCTATTTGTTTAATTTAGATTGGAGCAGCAATCAAGTGCACAAAATGAGTATTCTACAAATTTGTCATTGAATCAATAAGATTTCAATTACTGTTTATGGATTGAAAAGTTCAGGAAACAGTTAAATATTACACTTTCAGTTTTTTTACTTTGAGTAAATTACTGTTTTAGAATGAATACAATCATAAATTATATTGAAATCAGAAAACAGTTTTTAAATCACAATAATAATATTTTCAATTTTCATTTCAGTAGAAGTACTCATGGGTATTGATCACAAGGCTAAAAATATTTATAATTTATTTCCTAATATGATTCTGCCACTGACATAGTACAAAACTCCACAAGCATATTATGTGAAGGTGTAAACAATTGCATTGTATTTTCTATGGCTAAAAACATCTTCTGTACATATGTTTAATAACAACGTTCGCTGCACCTAATAATGCACAGTGTTGATAATCCACAGGAAAGACATTAATGCACGTAGAAATTTCCCAAGCCTTCTTAGCATTATTAACAGTTTCAGTATGTCTTCTTGTAGGATATGCATTGGTTGACAAATATGCCAAAATATTGCCTTTGCTTACAGATTTCCCAGGCATATAGCATTGTTCACCTCCATTAAATGGGATTATTCCTTGTGCCGGAGTTCTTGCAATGGATTTAACAGGGCAACAAAACAATCTTTGATTTATATGTTGGGGTTTTGATATATTTTTTGCTAACAAAATGTGCAATCAACATTTAGATCAGTCTTAAATTTACATTGGTCTTAAATTATATGTAATCAAATCAGGCAGATAGAGAGGTTAAATCAGAGATGCAACAATTTGAATTACCTGGCACCACAGACCCACAAATCCCCACAAGCAATTGCTAAAGTCACATCACAAATCCTTACAGGCAATATGGAATTTCTAAGTCACATCACAAATCCCCACAGGACTCACAGGTTTTTTCAAATAGCCTCACAAAACCCGTAGAAATATTTTTCACAAGAAATGTGGGCACCACTAAAAATTCTGGACCTATTCAGTTACTTCAATGTCAATCCTCACTTTGCCCTGCTTCATCAATTGATTGCGAGATTAGTCCCTGAGTAGTGAACATTTCAAATGTTTTCAGATGGCAAAGCACAAACATTTTACAACTATTAAGCAATTTAATAGAAACTAAAAAATGTAAACAAAATAACTACTACTACTACTACTACTAAAAGACTTTATTTAGTCATGTTACAGACTACAAAATATCTATAAGAGTTTGCATTTACAATCAATACAATAACAAAATATAAAACGGCTGCAACCTTCCCGAGAATAAT
>CABFPE010000700.1:72396-114481 GCA_900660155.1 Hofstenia miamia | reverse complement strand
TATATATATATATAATTCCAACGGGCGGGCGGGCACCGCGTATTGGAAGATAGATGGGCGCAGGGCGGGCACCGGCAGCATTAAATCTAAAAAATGCAAAACACTAAAATGCGGTAAATAATTATTTTACAAACAACTACACTAAAGGAAATTACAAATATATTGCATGCACTATAGATCTAGAATTATTGATGTTATCTTTCGTTGTTTTTTATGTAATTTTTTTTTAATTAAATCTAGAAATGCAAAGCACTAATATAGGCTATACAATGTCAAATGTGTCATCATTTTTTATTGTGCCATTTCAAAAAGTTTATTGTAGATGTTCTGGAAATCAGCGGAAATTTTTGTGTGCCTGATATATATATGTAATAATAATAATGCTTTATTTCCTGTACATCTACACTACAAAAACATTGTACCGTGTAGACGTAAAAGGGAACGTGTTACAGATAAATAGTTTTTACAGAACATCGGGTAGAATGCCGCTACTAAGATAGTGTCAGGCAATCGCAATAAATGATTTATCATATTTTGCTTTGTGTGTGAAATGACCAAAACGTAGATTTCTTAGGCAATAATGAGATGTAGACGTCGTAGGCTGTAAGCTGGTGTGTAGAGGGTGATCGCGGTCCGTTGAATCTTGTTGATCAATTGTATAGTGTTTTTCCTAACAGTGGAGTTTATGATATTGATTAGCCATGAACGGTCCAGGTTAAGAACGCGACCGGCATGGTGATTCAACCGTGTTATGCGTCGACGTGTTTTTAAAGTAGTTAGGTATATCCAGGCTGGGGCTGCATATGTAATGTGATGCAAGATGTACAATTTGAATATGTATTTTGACGAGTATAAAGTGGGGATAATTCGTAGTCGCTCGAATCAGCGGTATGTATTAGGCTATATACAGCAATTGAGATAGTGAGCCTCCTTGGGGTGACCAATCAAATAGATAGAAGTTTAGCCAGTGGGTGAACCATGAATCTTCCGGATACAATGGTTGTCAACAATTAAAAGGAGTTTTCTGGGTAAAACCGTGTTAAAAGCGGAAGTAAAATCAAGGAATATGACACGTACAGCTGTCTGAATGGATTTGTTGAGTTTTAGCAATATCCAGTTAACGAGATATACTATTGAGTCTGTTGTGCAGCGGTTAGGTTGATAGGCGAATTGTAGGTTATTTGTAGCGATCCTAAAGCATTTTGCGGCAACAGGGTTCAGGATGTTTTCAAGACACAGGGCGGGAAGTGAGTTTAGGCAAACTAGACTGAAACTTTGGTCATTGTCTTGGCACAAGTTGGGCTTTTTCAGAATAGGATCTAAAGTTGGCTGTTTTCAACATTTAGGATGACAAGCTTGTTCGATGATTTTATTGTTATCCGGGAGTAATGTTGTGATAGTTCATCAAAGCATGACTTAAAGAGCCCACGTGGGAGGCCATCAGGACCACTGGATTTAGATGGGTCGACACCGTGAAATGCGGAGCCAACAGATTCTTCGGTAATGTAAGGGTGAGGAGGAGCTGGCGATTCGAGTTTGAAAAAAAAGTCCTTATAAGCTAGTTCATTGAAGCGGTTCGCCTAAACTGATTAAAAGATAAAACAAAATTAAAATTCAGTGCTAATGGGTGCTATTATTTGTTGCCTCCATGTTGTCAAAACCTTCTAAATACATGAACACTAGGTATGGAGAGAATTAAAATATTTTTCAAAAATTTGAAATTTTCAAAGAAAACTTTGAAAAATCTTTTCAAAAACCTCTGCCACAGCAATAAACTTTAATAGAAATTTTTAATATTGCATTAAAGTATGTTCCCAAATAGCAATAGACTTACCTATGCCCCAAGATTTTCAAATTTGGTAATAGGCATGGAGAAAATTCTTTGTAAATGTGGAAAAAACATTTTATCCTTCAAAAAGGAAGCCATCTGTTTAAGGTTATTACAGAAGGTCGTCGCATTAAATCCCCAATTTGCCTTCATTATCCACACATTTACATACTACATCAGTAACCTGCAACACAAAATGGATGTGAAAATCTGTTTATTGGATGAAGAAGCACTATTACCGATAAAAGAAACGACTCATTTCATATTAACGAAGTTCTAGTTGTTTGCTCGTTTAAAATTTTTTAGCATTATGGTGAACAATTTGTTTTCCTGATTTGATAAAACCCTTAATGCTCTATTCCTTTCTAAGATTCGAGATGGACTTATTATCATCTCTGGTGCAAAAACAAGAGCTTAACGGACATACAGATGTTCCTGTATAAGTATAAGTGTTCTAAGTACAAGTTTTGTATAGATTCCTATAATATTAAAGCGTTGTTGTTTGTAGAGGATCAGAAGTCCGTTCCAATAAGCTAATATCTATTCCAGAACTCCCACTAAATATGCTGTATGAATTTGACATTTTTTGAGGGCTTATAAAATATCCGATTGTCAACTGTACTTTTTTTAGAGGTGTGAGGAAAAGAATATTTTTCACTTACCGTTCCAGTTTTTCCCGGGGTTATAACTAACAAAAATATTTTAAGGAATGCAATTCATGTATTATATTTTTTTTCAGGGATATCAGTTTTGTCTACTTGTTGAATAATCTGCTGTCTTCTTTATATCTTTGCAATCTTTATGTTACTTTCATAAAGATTGTCCAGCAGTCGTTGCTTTCCATATTCGTAATTATATCAATGTAAAAATTGTGAATTAATATTGGCGTTGTACAGCATGTTGTAAAGCTTAACAGAAATTTAACGTGTAATGAACATTTACTGTCTAGATTCAATATGCAAAATTTTGGAAATTATAATCACAAGTGTATTGACGGGAAAATATTCTTGGATTCTCGTTTCCGTGTATGAACTAGATTGCATTTACCGTTCTCATATCTTTCCCGGGTTTTCAATTTACGGTCGATAGATATCTGGGCTTTTGCTCGTCCCGAGAATTCCCTCTACTTTTTTCAGTATCATTGGCTGCTCAAAAAATACTATTTTTAAATTACAATTTTGAGATTAAATAGCCTGTGTTTTTGGTTAATTAAATATAAATATTGTTATTGTTTTTATATTATCAAATAAATTAAAAATTCATCACTGAAATGATTCTTCCGTCCAGAAACCCAGGTCACATGACAGCGTGTCTATATAAACTTACCGAAAAAATGAAATGCGTTTAACAACACATAATTATAATGATCTATAATAAATGTGAATTGCGTTATTTGAGAATTTCTCAATGGGCATTAAATTACGTATAGTGTGTAATTGAAATGACATTATATGTTAACAAGGTATTTGCAAATGTACGTGAATCATCAATAAAAGTATTTATATTATTGTTGGAGTAGCAGATGCCACATTATTAAACACCCAAAATTTATTAAACTGTACATTGAAATGTGGGAAGGTACATTAAAAAAGTGCTTTTGATGATATGCATATACATGGATAAAACTTGTCAACGAGCCAAAATTTCCAAGCTTAGCTTGGTTCGTTTAGATTTTGAGTAAGTTCAGCTTGACTTACCACATAAAATCTTTCAAAGCGAGTGGTTTTAGCTTGATATTTTTTTAAAATTAATAGAGTTTTTTGCCTAGCTCTTCCTATTATTAAATAAACATTCCTTAAAAAAGATAATAAGAAAGTCATACTGAATGAAAATAAGAAAAATCTGCATAATAATATAAAAAGCATGCTCGATGTATATCGAATACTGTACTCAAGCTCGGTCATTGAAAAGCCTGATTTGAATACATTATATATCACAGAAGGTAGCATAATACAATCAAATCACTCGTCTGCCAATATGGCGGCTAAAATAATGGAAGCTACTTTGCCCCCTTTGGTTCGACAAAAATATTATCATAGATAAATACTAATCTCTAATTAATGACACTTGTTCTTGATTAGGTGCATAATACAAATTAATCTAAACTGATAATATATTTTTACAATGTGTTTTTAATCATATTTGTTTTCGATCTGATTCTTCTTCTTAATCGACATTCGCAGCTTTAGATTACTTTAGATGATGCTACAATGGTACATCACTTGTAATCAAACAGTCTTCATATTTTAGTTTGAATAAAAAGAGCAACAAATAATTGCATTCTTCTTTAGTGTGCTGCCTATTGCGTATTTTGACATTTTAGTGATGAGGCTCCTTCTAATAGGCTCTAGTTCTAAGAAATACATCTATGCATTTGAGGAGTTTCAAAATTTGTTAAAAAATGACAAAAAAGTAGACAAAAAAGTATTATATGAAAAAATTTAATCCTTTGCTCCCAGGATTTCAAAAGAATTTGTCACACTCCCTGTGCAAACAGGAAAGTTCCCGCAAGGCTATATAAGAGGTGAACATACCTTTGAACTGAAACTTCACTTAAAAGTAAACAAAAATTAGGATTAACAGAGAGGTTTCTGGCATTGAGAGTAGGATGGATCGACTATAGGATCTTATATCTTAGCTTCATTGTTGTCCAAAACTTCTGCAAATACAGCCAATGCATTTGCTCTGCAATAATAATTCCAATTTTTCTGCGTTTTCTTTGAAATTATGTATTTTTCTGGTTATACCAGCGAAATACATGCCTTAATAATCACATACAGACAATTTGTGCATTATACTTAAATAAATATGTTAAATCAAAGACATCCAATTTATGTTGCAAAGAAAATTTGGATTAACAAACTCAAAATTAGATTGGAATTTGATTGTAATTCCAATTGGACAATTCTAAATTTTTGTATTGGATTGGATTGGACAGAAAAAACTGTCCAATTGACATGCCTATATATATATATATATATATATTCCTTTTCAAAGAAGGCGTAATCAGTATTGAGTTGTCATTGCGTAATCAGTATTGAGTTGTCATTCAATTACTAAATACCAAGAATATCTTTATGATTTTAGCTTGTACAAACAAATTTATATATTTTTGAATTCGACTCATGTATAAACAACAGTTTTTTCGCCAGTGGAAGGCTTGGGGCATTATAGTTACAGCTCTGATGAAAATATGAATATCTTACCCTTCGATTATTAAATCTGTATACATTTAGCACGACATCATTGCAGCCAGAGACCTTTGAATTTGCAAAAGCAATCATTTTTTCATCTTTTCAATACGTAATAGAAGTTCATTGATAAATACACAACTTTTAAGGAATAGGAGTAGCAATGAAATCAGCTATGATTAAATTGTGGACAGTCTAGATTGTAGTAGCCATGAATAACGAAAAATATTAAGGAAAGTTGTTCTATTAATAAATTATCTTTTATTAACAATATATAATACTTTGTGATTATTTCAATTTTAGTGAACTTATGCAGCTGCGTCATGTGCAAAAAAATTGGGGCACATCAAATTGTATCTACCTAAGTTGCTTAAAAAACTTATAATTTTTAATTTCATAACAGCATTGTGAATGCAAGAAAAACAAATTAAATAATCTATATATACGCGTATAGATGTGCATGCCATTGTAAAATATTTACGTAAAATTGGTTTCCTGTACAGATACAAGTAATAGAAATCATTTAAAATTTTTAAAAATTCTTAGAAAATTAGATGGGTCCAGATACTCACCTCCATAATATCACACTCCTGTTCTTAAAGAAGTAACCCCCTGCAAAGATTTTTCTATATGTTTACGCAAATGATGAAATGAAAAAAAATTAATTCTAATAATATTCGTAGCTCCAGATCAGGGCTGATTTATGTAGAAGTTATATTTCTCTATTAATGATACAGTAATATTAATATTAATAGTGAATTTAGAGAATCTTCATCTTAGTACAGGCAATGAATGTGTAAATAATTTTGACACTAAGTTGTACACAAAGGAGGGATTTTCAGATCATCACTTCAAATCTACACTTCCCCCTATAACGAAATTGAAAATGTGAATTTGACATTAAATAAACTTATGTAAATTCACACATATTGTAGTTATTGTTCAATAGTTTTAATGGCCTATTTATTTTTAAAGATTTTGGAATTGAATGGGTATATTAAACATTTATAATCTTCAATGAAAATGTCATCTATAATAAAACATAGGTTTAGTTCAAAATTAGGGAAAATATTTTTTTTGATTTTTGAAAAAAGCGGCCTGAAAATTCTTAACCAATTTTTTTGAGGTTTTCATGTAATTGCTACACCCTATCTTTACCTGCAAGTGATAAAAATTTCAAAATCCTCTAAATTTCATTCAATTTAATAGCTATGGCATTACTCTATACACCATTTTGAAGAGCTTCAAAAAGTAAAGAAAGCCCATATAACCTTTCTCAGGTTTTCCTTATTTCCCTTGTCAAGATAAAAGTCTAAGATTTTCATGTATTAAAATTGTATTACATGCAAACAGATCAATGACAAAACCGTGAAATTTAGTGGAAAGTTTAAATGCTTATTTGATGAGGGAAATAATGAAAACTTAGGAAATTTTATGTGGATTTTTTAG
Source organism: Hofstenia miamia (assembly GCA_900660155.1). Classification (NCBI taxonomy): domain Eukaryota; kingdom Metazoa; phylum Xenacoelomorpha; order Acoela; family Hofsteniidae; genus Hofstenia; species Hofstenia miamia. The sequence continues at coordinate 108,013 of CABFPE010000700.1, read as the reverse complement.
TTTTTAAAGCACTACAAAAGCGTATACAACACGAGGCCATAACTTAATATTAGAGAATAGTGGTTGGTTTTTGAAGTATTGAAGGAAAATTTTTTTACCACTCCACATTATGCAATATATACAAATGAAAATTAAATATAACGGATTGTATCTAATGAAAAGTTTGAAACATTTTATTAAAATATTTATTCATTGATAATAAACATTCTCGTAATTAGAATTTATAAACTTTTAATTAGAAGAAGAAATCTGTTAATAACATTACGGAAATTGGTAAAGTAGCGAAAGAGACAATAGCAAATAGAGATTCGTATCATAATTACTAAGAAAATAATAAATGAAATGACTGCTATACCTACAACAGAAATAACTACCAAAATAATGTATAGATTTTCATAGGACCGATGGAATAGATATTGTATTTCTTTATGTATGCGATGATCATCAAAACGTGAAATACCATTGTTAGTGAAGTTGTAATATAAATAATCACTGACTGTACCACTAAATGCGGAAGGTTCTGCTAGGATTTTTATTTCATAAGTGACATTCAGTTCCAAAACATATGGTAAATCCACAATAATATTTAAATTCTTTCCCAATGATTTCTTTTCAATTTCTATTATGAAAGATTTCTTGCTTTCCCAATGATTTCTTGCTTCAACAAATATTCTTATTGCATAGAGGTAAGTTAAAAGAAGCTCATTATTTCCCAATGAAATATTCAACCTTGGGTGATAAAGACAAGGCGCTGGATTGCAGGCATGAATAATGGAGACATTTAGACTTTCAGGCTTGGGAACAACATGAAAAGATTCTTTCATAAGGTGTTCCACCATTTTGCAAAAACTAATCGTTCTATTAGTTTGCCTATTATATAAATAGCACTCCAAATTGTTGTCTTCAAAGCATTTTGAAGTGAAAAGAAATGTGCAGCAGATAAGCAAGAGTTTATTCAACATTTCATTCTTTATACAGAAATATCGTGTTATATATACGTTTGATTTGGCAATAATTTTACACGTACAATTTGAATCTATCACTAATGCTTTGGCATATTTTACAATGTCAATAATAATGGCAATACTGCAAGAGTATATTACGGGCCATTGACAATTGAATTAGTCAAGGTATTTTAATAATTTTTTATTTGCAGCTAAGTTTTTATAAATGAACTGAAACTACAATTAAAGATATTAAAAATGAGTTGATTGAATGCCCATTGTAAATACTACAGATTTTTAGCAATTGTACTGTAGAGTAGAATTAATGTAAGACATATTCGAAATTTACAGTGTAAATGTTGATACTTACGATAGTAAATAGTACAAAAGTTAATATTCTTGTTATGAGTCTGCAGGTCACCGGGTCAAGCATTTGTTGACAAGTAAGCCAGGTCACCTTTTTACTTATGGCTTCCGGGTCTACAGGGTTACCGGATCACCTTTAGGCAAACATACGTACTTGCAACATTGATGGATAAGTGTGCAGATGGTCCATTAATTAAAATGAACTCAGTTAGCAAAACTAGAAAGAAGAAGACGTCTTCTCTCCTAATCATGATGAAGGAAATTCTGTAGCCAATTTGATTTCAAATATAACAGCAACAACGCAGTTTTTTCATTCAAAGTTAAATTGTTTGATCTAGCTATTTCTATAAAGGCTTTCAGATTTTGATTATGTTGACAAATTTAAAACACATACAAAAAGTCTTACATAATAATAAGTCAGTTTTTAAAGCAACTCTGATTCACTAGACTATAATAACAGCACATAATTTTTCATATATTATTGTGATTAAGACTTCTGTCATAGGCCAAGTGTTTTCTCAACATAGAGAACACATCTCCCAACTGCAGCCAATGTTGCTTTATACTTTTGCAAATTGGTGTACAATTCTAATTAAATGTTCCTCCACTTTCCTTCCATCATATCAGTGGAACCAGTATTTTCTAATGGTGACTTGATATTGGCGTTTTTTTCACAAGTACTGTTTCCAAAAATAAGGGTTGGAGCAACAACACCATAGAACAACGTTGATTTTTTAGTATTGCAGCCTTAATTGAAGCAGTTAGACTTTCAACCCTCATATATTTTACCTGATTGTGTTCTGCAACACATGGGCCTTGCAAAATTCATGAAATAATAATGTATATTTCCTTTAATATTTCTTCAACTGCCAGTATACATGATCAGTCCTAGAGACTAGTGTGTAGGATCGGGTCAACAAATGGATGAGCCAATATTGGCGCATTAATGGTTGATTGGTGAATCAATAATGACCATTTAATGGCAAGCAGTAGGTTTTTGATGGCATAGCATTACTTTTACACAAAAAAATCCAATTTATATATCTAAACAGTTCAAAAACATTACTGTTTGAACATACACAAGCCCAACAAATGGCAGAAGTATATCTTTGATATCCTGTCAATCATATTCAATACAAGCATTTAAAAAAACTTGGAATGTCTTGTTTATAAATAATAACAATAAAGATATAAATCTGCAAAATTTAACAAAAATATAAATTTTCAAATTAAGTACAATTTTGAAATAGTACTTTTTTAAATCATGAAAAATCTCTTCTGCTCAATCATAACTTTTTATATTATAGTTAATTTCAAGGAATCCAAATATGCATGAATAAATTATTTTAAAAATTCTCTTAACAGGTAAATTATAATTTTCTTGCAAACTAAAAATTTTAAGAAAGATTTTCGCAATTCGTTTTTTATATTAAAAGGATCTATGAATCAAAATAATGAATTGAGTTTTATTTGTAAGCATCCGCTAATTGATTTATTGATTACTAAGTTTGCCAAAAATGCCGCCAATGCCCTACTAATGGGGCAATGATGGCATCAGTGGTCACAAATACCACATGTCTTCCACAGCCAATCCACTGATGCTGGTAAATATTATATTGTGAATGGTAATTCATAACTTAGTATATGTTGCTTGAGTTAAGAATACAGTTTGTAGTGTGTATAGCATATTATCCTAGTGATTTCATACATTGCTGCAATTGATTTAATTCATTATACAGTGCTCATAAAAACAAGAGTTGGGATACTAAATTGTGTATTATCAACTACTGAAAGATAAGTAATTTCATTTTTTATGAAATTTAAATTGATCAGGAAAAATTTAAATTAAAGTTTGAAAGATTTGAGAAAAATTTGGTGATAGAATTGACATTAATTGTTTTGTTATGATTGTTTAATGGACATTGATACTAAAAGTAGTTTGTGTGTAGATAACCTGACTTGAAAGACAACTAGTTTTGTTTTTGATAAGAAAATAGCATTGAAAGGTGTAATAGATGAATAGTTTATTTAAATAATGGCAACTAAACAAAAGTTATAAAACAATTACAATAATTGCCATTAATGGTATATTAAAAAATTAATTAATGGTAATTTTGAATACCTAAAATTCCATTAATGGCAATAAATTTTCCCAAAATTAATTTTTGAACAGCCCTGGTTTAAACATTAATTAGCATAGTAATATAGTAGTCGTATATTAAATATTAATTATAAATTTGCATATCTCTTCTACATATTGTTTGGTGTATAATTTGCATTAGGGTTAAGACTAAGGTGTGCGNCGCCACTATTCAGAAGATACCCTCAACTGGACAACGACCACGACCTAGCCTTCGTTGCGTATGGTGCCGCAGAAATGCCGCGGAAGGAGAACGAGCACGTGATACAAGATATAGATGTCCTGTGTGTCCTGACAAACCTGCTTTGCACCTGGGAAACTGTTTTCAGGAGTATCATGCAACTCTCTAAATGACTATTCATGCTACTGTTTACCATAATGACTGTTTGTAAGATTTTATTATATTTAGTACCATAAAAGTTGTTCTCATACATTATATGATGTAAAAATAATTATATGTGTTGGAAAAAAATCCCTTATTTTTGCCGTTTTCCTAAGACAGATTTTTTTACATAGCCGACCGCAAAGGGTTAATGGCAATAAATTTTCCCAAAATTAATTTTTGAACAGCCCTGGTTTAAACATTAATTAGCATAGTAATATAGTAGTCGTATATTAAAATTATTTTATAATTCATATTGAAACTAATATTAATTATAAATTTGCATATCTCTTCTACATATTGTTTGGTGTATAATTTGCATTAGGGTTAAGACTAAGGTGTGCGTTATCAAATGACTCATCATAATTAAGAATGCTTTATTCAGAAAAACATACATGAGAATAATTTAATAATGTTTTTTGATTAATCACACTTGATATTATTTTGTCTCTTAATTATAATATATTGTGAAAACAAACATTGTTTCTAAATATTGTTATCATCATGCAATACAAATTGTGGCAATTGGACCTGTGCTTCCTTCATTACTTCTGGTAACATCAATTTTTTCTTTATTTTTTTTTACCAGATGGCAATTTTGTGACAGAAATTTCGAATTTGGTGCATTAAAGAGAGTATGATGCTGTAGGTAGTTATGCATTTTGCAACCCTGAAAATCATCACGTGATGGGTATGTTTGGCGATGTAATAATCGAAATTGTAAGAAATGGGTGTCTATAAGGCGTGGATCATTGTTTGAAGGAAGTCCACTTTAACTTAAAACAATTCGGCCTCTTATCTTAGAAAACAGCAACAAGATAGAAGTTCAATGTTCAGTGGGAAGTTTTGGAATCAGCAAACCATAAATAGTTTATTGGTATAAGACTATTTGTTTTGTATGGGCATGCCAGCTTTTAGCAAGACAGGACTTCTTCATTTTTGGAGATTAAGGCATTGTTGTCTTAATTGATGACTGCTTAGTTGCCAAGAGGAAATTTCATCATTGAAGACTATTTCCAGTACAATGGGTATTTGTTATGTATGACACTGAACAAAATGATTCAAGAGATCATTGATGAGTTCATGGGGCGAGAAAGATTTGGTAAGTGCAAGTGTGACTATAGTTACAGCATGAGAGCCATCATATCTTCAATTCCCGAATATTATTAATCTATATACTATTTTTGTTTTAAAAGATTTCAATGTATTTGTAGTTGTTTACTTTTTATGCTAGCTATATATATAATAATTATTGAATAATGTATAGAAAAATGTAAAATATTCACTCAAATAACTCAATGAATAATTGTTTGTCACATCTAAAAAATGCATATTTGAAATGATCGTGAATAACTAAACAAAACAAGCTGAAAACAGCTTTAAAAAATATGTTAGTCTAATTCACATGCACCACCAACTCCTTTCCCCAATCTTAGCATTAACCCAAGCCATAGCCCTTACACTAAACTAAGCCAGCTCAGGGTTAGGTCTATAATTATTATACTGATATACTAGCATATTTTTTATTAATTATTTGAGGCGGGAAATAACGCAAAACTACTGAATACTACTCTATTAAAACTGCCAATGAACATGTTTTACATTAATAAGAAAAAAATAAATGTTCATTCAGAAATATAACTTCTTTCAAATGTAGAAACAAATATAAATACTGTAATTTCGCAAGCCAAAAAACATAAATAAAATATTTTTGTTATAATATTGAAATTGCAATAAAATATTATACACTCTTACATGAAAGCACTGATTGAAGCCAAGACTTCTATAAATGAAACATTTTATTGGCAGCAATTGAACAAATTCTGAATCATAGTGTGTTTTTACAAGCATCAAGCATAAACAAAACTCGGAGTTTTGAATATAGAGTTTTTTGTTAGCCAATAATGATTTGCAAAGTGCCCCTACAAAAAGCAATTATTTTCACAGTGATTGATTTCATTGAGCATCACACTAACACAAAGAAATCCTTAATATTGCACATAGATTATTGTTTTGTGTGGAGCTGTTTTGGAAAATAAAGCACTAATAACATATTGCATTTCAGTAAGGACAGAATTGTCTCAAATGACTACAAAATATATAGTGCCTGCATTAAGCTCTCTATCCATTGGAAATGTCGCATGTGGCTATGCAGATTGCTTATACTGCTCAGAGATATAGCTTGGGCGGATTTTTACGAACTGCCTTGCGCCCTCCCCCACAGAATTGGTGCCCTGCCCCACTTCCAAATGTTGAAATCTGCACCATGTTTTATATTTTGCCACCTATATTTGGCCTAATCAAAATTTTTGCTCCAAAACTACTTATGATATTTTATTGCCCCATATTTGTTCAATAACTATTTTATTTGCACTGCACTGCACCATCACTGAAATATTTTGAATTCTTCCTAGAAGATACAGAATCATTTTTGAAAGTGTCATCTCTACTATTGCTACAAATAGGAATCCAATAACAAATGTGATGCTAATGCATATTAGTAGCATTATTAATACCAAAATAGAATTGAATTTCAACTCTATAAAGCTTTTTATTTTTTGTACTACATTTTTGCATTCAATCTTAAGATTTTCTAGGTAAAACACCTTGAATTTTAGGTGAAATATCCTAGGTATTTTTCCTAATTGTTCATGTGACATCTATTCTAGGTATATCACATAAAACCTAGGTATGCCTTTTTTACCTTAAAATGCAGGTGATTTTTTAGGTGTCTCAATTCTAGGTACTTTACCCCATGAGTATTTGCCAATTGGAAATGGATTGATTCTATTGGACGCCATCTAGTGACAAAATATTTTTTGACAAAATTAAATTGAACAAATAAATTTTTTTGACAATGTGTTCCGACCAAAGTAGGAACTTTTTGATTTTTAGGATTTTTTCAAAGTGATATAATTAATGACAAGAAATGTTTTAACAGAATTTTGACGTCAAAAATTATTAGGTTTACATGTTTTATTATACATTATTATTATACATACATACTATCCCACTATGTTATGATGACTAAGTATACATTTCTGATGTATATTACCTGTTTACAGGGTCAATGTACAATGTTTAACACGTTTTCTAACATTACATGTAAAAGACTACATATCATTTTTTCAAATACACTGCCATTTTTCTATTTGTAAATATTTCCACATGTTTAATTTGTTTGATAATATTCAAATACAAAAGAGAAATCTAAAACATTACATACAAAATCATACATTTTGTTTTAGATACACTGCTATTTCATTGCAAAAAATTCTGTATGTTTAATTCATTTTTCCATAAAATGGGGAAAATATTCATTATACTTAAACATTAAAGGTATAATACACAATAAAAGCAAGCTACATTTTTGGAAAAAGTAAAACACAGGGTTATGCATGAAAGCAACTTATCATTACAAACATGAAATATAGACTTACATGTTAAAATTAAAACGTGGTTTTATGCATAAAGGCACAATTTCATTTCCTAAAATTATACATGTAATGTTATTAATATAATTTATGCTTCAATTTATGTTTCAATATACAATATTATTATATACTAGTTTTTACACAGCAATCTTCTCACTGCATTTCTTTTTGGTGTGTACAGATTTTTCATGACTGTACATGTTGGAGAATATTACATCCCTTGTCTGCTTTTGCATGCAATTTGTTGGGTTGTACATGTTTGTAGAATGTTACATTTTTTCTCAACACTGCAATTATTTTTGGTGTATATGAATTTTTTATGACTGTACACATTGGAGATTGTTTTTGCTGACTTATATATTTTTTTCAGTTTTTTTTGTAACTTTAATGTGTAAATACAATGACACATTTGTAATTAATAGTTGTTGATGATTTTTTCCATCAATAGATGTGATTTCCAATTGTTATATTTGTAAACTCCATGATGCATTCACCATTCTAAACACATAAATGTTTGTAAATAGGGTATTATTCACACACAAAAAATACAGGCTTATGCTAATGCCTACTAAAAATTTGATTTCCAATAATAATTCAACATTCATAATTAGTTAAATATACAAAATTAATCAAAATTATTCCATTCAGACAATTGCAAGTTAAAGAAAATTAAACAACTTATTGTAATAAGCTAATGGAATTGTCAATTAGAAATGAATCATAACTCCTTGCATTGATAAAATTTGTGAATAGTTCATAATCAATTGACTGTTCATTTGTTATTTCACTTGCAAAACATTAATTTCAGGAAAGTTTTCCACCACTTCACACACCTCATTATAAAATACATTTGTGTTTTATCAACTTGACAATGATTTCTTGTATGAGGTAATAAAATTATTGATTTTTCCCACACTTGTAAATAGTTTTTTTTTACTTTTACTAAATAATAAGCATGCTTTAAACTGAAGGCATTGCCATGTGACTGTTTTTTTTTGCCTGTGAATAATACACTATTTACAAACATTTATACATTTAGAATGGTGAATGCATCATGGAGTTTACAAATTTAACAATTGGAAATCATACAACTGCAGAAAACCCATGTAATGTATACACCCATGCAAAGTCATAAACCAAAAAAACTGAAAAGCATGTGTAACTTAGCAAAAAGATGTAACAGTCTCTAATATGTAGCATACTTGCAACTATTTGCAAGTTTTTGTTGTAAATGTGTAAATAGTTTTTGCAAGTTTTTGTGGTAAAGATGCAAATATTTCGTGAAGTTTTTGTGGTAAATGTTCAAATACTTGCAAGTTTTTATGAGCAAATGTGCAAATATTTGCAAGTTTTTGTGATAAACATGCAAATATTTTCAAGTTTTTGTGGTATATATATATCTTTTACTATTCAATAAAATTCGAATACCTACAAAACAATGAAGATTTAAAACATAAAACAATATTTATATAGCTGATTAATAGCAGGACCTGACAGTTCCCATTCCTAGGATTCTTTAGAAATCGCAATTCAAAATTCTAAGATATCAATTACTAAAAGACAAATTCATAAATTTATTTGATGATCTGATTTAGTGACCACATTAAAAACATTGGATATTTTAATATTTTTTTAAGCTCTAAATATATATTACATAAAAGCAGTTTAACCACGTCACTGCTGTATTATTTTACAGAAAATTGAAAGATGAAATTTTGAGAATTAACCCATTCACTCATTACTTTACAGGAATAAATCGTTTTCATATTACATTTTATCAATTATAAGCAGAACTTTTTTTCAAAAACCAGTTTATTCTAACATGATTTTGTAATGACACCAGACTTCATCATATTGGTAAAGAGCTAATAGTGAAACTTGGAATGACTGTCTTTAAAGCACAGAATGATGCATATGGGAATATTGCACCCATCACATTTATAAGTAGTCTTTTCTTGAATGTGTCATTCATAGCCAACCATGCACTGATTTTTATATAACTCATTAGTTGAAAATTCAGTAAAATGATGGCCTTGGAGATGCAATGGATTTGGTCCAGAATGAGGACGACCTCAATGTGGATAACCTGGAAGAGAATTTGAAGATATTATGTTTTTTACAAGTTCAAGTTTGAACTCTCTGAGCATTCAGTTGCCACCAGCTTCCTTGTGCATTGTGTATATATTTGTGATGCACATATTGAGTAGGTAGAAAATGAGATTTTTATACCTCTTCACACCCTTTTGAACTGAGGTAAGTGTTGACCACAGCTGATCTGGTTTCATAATTTTGTTTCCTTCTCAATTAGTTTCTTCACTTTTTTACATTTCTGCCATGTGCATAGTAGAAAGCATCTTCACATCTTTCTTATCTGACCATATATGAAATAGGATTTTTTCATCACATGACCATGAAGATACATCATCTTTACTTCTCCTTTAATTTGATGCAGCTGGCATATTTTTGTGAATCAGATTTAGTGTTCCACATGTATTCATAGACAGGTTGGACAATCTGATATATAAATCAGGACTACTGTACCAATTATCAAGGTACAAATTATGGCCCATATTCAAAAGGGATTACATAAGCTGCAAGACTACCACAGTACTAGCAGGAACATCTGTGGTTTTGTCTTCACAAGTATAGATTTTGAAATTCCTTATAAATCCACTACTAGGTCCAACTGATTGACACAATTTATAAATTTTGATTCCAAACCTAGAATGCTTGCTAGGCATGAATTTCTTGAAGTGCAAGCAGCCATGAAATTTCATCAGGGACTCATCAATAGAGATGTCTTGGGCTGGATGGTAGACTGACATGAATTTATTCTGAGAGATGCCTACAATATGGTGAATTTTGTACAGTTGACATTGTCATTTAGATTGGACTTATCACAGAAATGGAGATAAGACATAATCTGACAGAATCTGTGTCTTATAATTGTCTTAGAAAAGAATGGGGTCTCAATCACATCATCATGCGTCCAATAAGAGTCAAAAGTTGTGTTCTTCACAATCCCTATCAAGATGCACAACACCACGAAAACTTTTACTTCAGCCACAGTACAGTCCTTCCAAAGAATATCATGATGTTCCTTACCTGTTTGTAAAGGAGATGGAGAATGCTCACAAGCATAAGCATTTGTTTCAGTAACAATCAATTGAAGCAGTTTATCTGGGAAAAATGAGTGAATATATCTAGTGGATACTATCCATAGAGTGATGAATGTGCAATCCTGGAGTTTCAGTAAATGGATAGATCTGAGGAACATTATCCTGTCTTCTCCAATTTATTGTTTTTCTACTTGGCCACATTGTTGAATGATGTGGACTTGGGATATTTTGTCTCACTCTAACACCACAATGATTAGATAATCTACCTCTGGCGGGAACAAAAGTTGTTGCATATGCAGTTGGAAAATCACTGGATTCATGAAATTCATCCTTATCAATGTCCTCCAAATACATGTTGTCTTCTGAAGAGGATGAACCTGATTTCACAATAATATCAGCAACTTGCACCAGAGTGCATCTTTGAGCCATGCAAATTTCTCATTGAATAAACATCTTTTGTGATGAGAATGAAAGAATAAATTAATGTCAAATGCAGTACTTTGTAAATTTATGGAGAATTTAAAGAAGCAAATAAACATCAAGTTTGCATACAATCTGTAATCTGCAGGAAAATTAATAAAAGAACCAGAATTTAAATCTTATAACATCATCAGCAAGGATTTGGTTCAGCTCATGTTGAGGCAAAACAATATTGTTTGGAACCAGCCCAAATATTTTGGCATGGCTATTCTCAATCTATTGAGACTAATTACATTTAAGTTTCACTATGAAATAATGAAACCCTCATTTAAGAACCAAATTACATTGTTATACTCTGACATAGATTCCTTACTGTATAAAATTAAATCAGAAATATGTACACAGAGATAGGTCCACTCTCACACCATTTTGATTTCTCAAATTGCGCTGAGTGTTCACCATTGTATAGTAATGCAAATATAAAGGTGTACTTAAAAGTCAAAGATGAGCTTGCTGGGGATTTGTTAGCGTGGGCTGTGACACTAAACCCAAAACTCTACTCAATCAAATACACAGATGATATTCATGAGGTGTTGGAGAAAGCATCATCTGAAGACTAATGACAAGGATAAGATCATATCTTCATTCAATTAGAGTGGAAACTTCAAATCACATTACCCTCTCATGCTACAATAACAAGTGCTATCTTGTTAATAGCATAGGAACACTGTTATAGACATAAAGGTAATTTAATATGCATGTCTGTCTATAATGTTAAAATTTTTGTTTAGATATCAAAAAGATTATAATAATTTGATGATGGTGTAAAATGCCTCTGCTTAGGTATATGGAAATTTGTATTGTCCTTGTTATTAATCAATGGTTTAGATTCTGATATGTAGAAATTCCCATTCTATTCTCCACCTCCCTTCTGTACTCCCTCCAAGTCGCTGTATATGGTAATTATGAAATTTTTGTTTAGTTTATTAACATTTGTGTTTAGATATAATCCCATGTTTATGTATAGCTCACTCACTCCATTTTCCATGTCTGCATATTTTGTAATATTCCTCTACATATGTTTTTGTCAACATTGTTACAAATTAATTTTTTGCTTAGAAAATCCTCCATTTGAATAATTTGCTGATGCTTGCCAATTGAAGAACAGAACTGGGTTCCTCTCAATGCTCCTCATGTACACATTTTACTTTGTAAAGATGGTATAATCTAATTAATATATTGTATATTTATGCACATTTAGTTTCCATGCAAAACAATGTAATTATCCCCAACTGATTGTTTGCTTGACAACTGAATTCTGCTCACCCCTAAAAAAGCTCTGTGTTTGTATTTTTTATCTTGCAAAGGGTATAAACTATTTAATTGATTATCATTTACACATGTGCTTAGCTTCTACAATAATGCAAGATGAAAAAGATATATTCTCAAAAAATTAGAACACATGTCGATATATTCTCAAAAAATTAGAACACATGTCTCCTCACCATTGATGAATCTCATACAATAAAATGGTATGATGGAAATTAATTATATTTTGTTTATGGTTTATTTAGATTCCCCTTGTTTTCAATAGAAAAAAGTTTTCCATCATCAGTTGATTAAAGAATACTTCTTTGGTGCTGACGAATATCATACAATAAATATGGTAAAAAAGTTATTTATATATATTTCACCATGGATTATTTAGTTTCACCAACTATATGAAGTTCGCCATCAATACTGATTTGGTCTAAAAAAATTTAGTCTGTTGTTGTTGCCCTACCAGAAGAAGAAGAAAAAACGAGCTGTTTCTGTCATAAAACAATTTCCTTTCATTACTCACTCGATATTACTTGATACAATTTATTGTGGTATTTGATTTTAAAATGTTATTTAGTCCCAGCACTGAGAGTTCCCTCTCTATGTATTTGCAAAGAAATATAAGTGAGATGTTAGCAGATAACTAGTGTGTGCACTGTCTCTCTCATTCTATAATGTAATTATAGGTAATTTCCAATTACCAGATCTCAATGTAAAAATGCGTGAAGGGAAAAACAGACATTGAATTACAATCTACACTGATGTTAATCATGGAAGGCAGTTAAAACATACATGGGACATATTACCTCTTTATTTGTTAATGTCAATTTCTCTGGCTTACAATAATACATAAAGTGTTTTAATTCGATATTTAATAAGCAATAATGTATTAAATGTCTAAAAAAATCTTGACTTAGATTATTATTTGCATATGCATGATGGAATGGAAGATACATGGTGAATGAGGAAAAATATATGTCTAGCAGATTGTGAAACAGTTGGAGACCAGATGAACTAAAACATAGACAAATTTACTAGTGTAATTTACCATCATTATAAGTGGAACATGTAGAATATACGTGAATTTTGTCTTATTTTAAAATGGTGGCTTTATCATGCTCTCCTAAATATCTAGTTTTTTGATTTTGAAAATGACGAATTTATCATGTAAGTTAGGCATTGCATTTCTAATGTCAATAAATTCTAAGCATGTTATCATCGAATCTAATTTTTTTTAATTTCAACATTTAATATTTTATGAATTGAAATTGTATTTTTATATATAAAAACTATGCTTACTCACTGTGAAAACTATTTTTGATTTTAATGTGAAAGTCTAAATTTCATGCGATTGTAAATTGATTTTGTTTTTTACTCTTTTTGAAAAAATGTAGCTTGCTTTTATTGTGTATTATACCTTTAAGTATAATGAATATTTCTCCCAGTTTTGTGAAAATTAATTAAACATGGATTTTTTTACAATGAAATTGCAGTGTGTATTAACAAAAACAAAATGCAGCCTTTTACATGTAATGCTAGAATATTTTTCCTATCCATAAAAATTCAAACAGTTGAAATGCTTGATTTTTTATGGATATAAAAAATATTACCCAGTAATTTGAAAAAAGCATTGTAGCGTTTTACATGTAATGTTTCTGAATTAAACATTGTACATTAACCTTGTAATCATGTAAACTAAATAATGTGTGATATACCCGGGTATATAAACAAAAACATGTAATGAAATTAGCCGTATAAATTAATCACTATATCAAAACATGGGAATGTAAACTAAATTGAGCCCCCAGGACATTTATTTGAATCATTGTAGACTAAATTGGCCTCAGCATATATATGAATCATTCCAAAAATCAATCACCCCGCAAATATCGTGAATCACTAATTAGTCATTATCACAAATATGATGTAAAGCTAATGTATGCAAATGAGTGTAAGTGTGCATAACGTGTGATATAGCCATGTATATTAACAAAAATGTGTAATGAAATTAGCAATATAAATTAGTCACTCTAGCAAAACATGCAATTGTAAACTAAAATAGTCCCAACACATATATGAATCATTGCAAAAATCAATCAAACCATAAATGTCACAAAAAACAGTGCATTACACGAAATTTAATTTAAGATTTATTAGCCCTCTAGTGGATGAATTTAGTAGTGTAGATGGAAAATTATTTTGAAATTAAATTGACTTCATTTTACCTCAATTTCTGTTTGAAATCAAAGCTACCATGACTCATTACGAAAACACTCTAAGTGTGAGAGTTCAATGACTTATATTTGTATATGTTTTTTTTCAGAAACATATTAAGGATGGAAGCCTATCATTTCTATATTCTTGGTTATTAATATTATTACTTTAAAAAATTCAAACTCAAATTCTTCTCTGNTCATTGTCGTTTCGCCGAGAAATGAGCAGTGGCACACTACACATCAACAGTCAATCGAATAACGCATGTGTCAGTCAATTAAATTCCGACAGGTGTTTAATGAATTTATCATTTCATTAAGAATAATATAGATTTCTTTTCGAATTTTACAAGAAAAAAACAGGTTTTCTAAGTAACATAAAAACACTTTTCGCCGACGATCTACCATGCATATTTATCAAAAGTTTTGCTTATTTTTCTGTGAGCAACCAATACTTTAAAAAATTCACAGGTGGTTTTCAAAAAGTCAATTATTTTTTCAGCAGTAGTCGATTATATTTTTGAGCCTATGTATAAAGATAGGAATGTGAATTTGAAACATCAAAATTTCAGACGCCATCTATCGAAAATGAAAAAATAAAATTTCGTGTAATGGAATCACTAAAAAATACTCCTTAAAATCGATTAGTCAAAAACTTAATAATGTCAAGTATGTGAATCACTAATTTAACCAGCTCTTGAAATCCATTAGTCAGCTAAGTTTTACGACAACTTTAGGGTGTCCCAATGAGACGGGGTCTGCTTTATTATAACTACTTATTCTTCTTGGAGGTGTTGTGGCACTCTGCAGCAGTGCTGTCAAATTGGTTTATCTGATTTTGTATTTATTTCATGTTCGCCGCCTATAGCTTTGCCAACACTTATTTCTCAGTTGTTGAATATTGCCACATTTTTTCTTTAGCTTGGTTTTCATGCATAAATATTTCTGATCTTAGATGTCCATTAATATACTAATTCATTCTTGTTACCAAATGTCACTTTGTTTCCCCAATGTATGATTTTTCACAATCATCACATTTATAATTGTAGACAATAGAGTAAAATAAATTCTTTTGATTGGGATCTTAATTTTGGAACATATCTTTAGTTTTAAAAGATGCAAATATATGAACAATCTTTGTTCATTTTAAATTTATATTCATAGTTGTTATTTTCTTCTTTAAATTTTGAATTTGGTTATATACATAAGGAAGTTTAAATATACATTGATCTTGGTTTCATCAAGCTTTTCTATTTTGTTGTCTTCATTGTTATTGCAAAATAAAGTCTTTGAATATTTTTGATTAATTTGTGCGGATAACCATTATTCTCAAGTATTTTAAAAAATTTTTTGATGACATCTGTAAGGTGTTTGTAATCTGAGAATGTAAGTTTAGGTCTATTAAGAAAAGCTTCGATTGTAACAAATTGTACATAATAAATAAATAAATAGATATATACAGTATATATATATATATATATATATTTTGGAAATGAAGATAACGATCTTATTACTAGGGCAAACGAAAACAAAAGTAAATATTTAAATAAAAACTCTCATTATTGTCAAAGCTTTAAAATACATTTTAAATGATTAGTTAGGTCTTAATTAGAATGTTATTATGTTATCAAAAGTTAATATTTCATTTTAAGGTTATCACCGTAAAAAATCTGCTTTGAAGTTAAGAAAGCTAATTTTACTAATTTATTGTCTAAAACGTTAGCAAAATTTCAAATAACAATGAAATAAGTGAATAGAATTAATATAATTGGGCTAACTATTTCAAAAATAAGTGCTAAGCAATTATGAGAAGTGGAGAGCATGACCTTGTATTTACTTTAAAAATAATTATATAATTCTCTGCACGTGATTGTATTGAATGATAGATAGAATTTAATAGTCTTAGGGATCACGATTTGGAGCATCAAAGGGTTATTTCTTTGATGAGTCACTAGAACACATATTAATTTTACTGGTGGTCAAATGGAGTCTTAGGAATTTACCAATGAGATGTCGTAGGAATTGACCAATAAGATCTTTCTTAACTTTTGAAAATTTGAGTTGAGTAAGAAATTTATGTGAATATTCAAACGCGCAAAAGTTTAAAATCAGCAGCTGTCAAAAGAAGTTTTCATATGTTAAACCTAAATTAGCAATTTCATTTCAGCGGTCAACAAATATTCAGGTCAACAAATATTCATGCATACTTCACATTTACCTCTAAGCAAGATCTGTACTGTTGTGTTTTGTATAATTTTCGATTTTTGAAACTAGGCCATTTTGCTTAAGCTGGAATATCACTTGCATAAAAAACTTCATAAAGGCATAATATATGTTTTTAAACAGTGAGCTACTCAATCATTCTCATTCACTGAATTAAAAATTACAAATCTTCCGACTATTGCTATAAACGCACACGGTTTGTTGTAGCTAACATGTAAGAAATGAATTTGTACGCCTGATGATACATTCAACCCTTCCAGCAGATTGCCTAAGCGATACTGCAATGAAATTTATAATGCGGGTCAAATATGATCCATTGGCTAATGCAAGGTGAAAAAACCTATATCTAAAGAAAGACGCTCTTTGCCTGAAAATATCGATATTATTTTCATTAAAAATTTTCAAATAAAAATCAGAAATTTGTCGTTTTCTTGTGAGGTTAATATGTATCACATGCTAGGTAAATTTCACTCATATTTTAGGTCTACACCCAACAAATGAAATGAATTAATTATTCAAATTTTAATCATTAATATTGAAATTACTTCATAATGAGTAATTGTAAAACGCAACTTCTTTCAATACTGCTCTCAATGCTTCTGGGTAGTTTTAGGATATTTGAAAATTAAAACACTTGAAAAACTTTAAAACTAGCGAGTAAAAGATACATAAAAATTTCACATAAATTAGCTAAGATGCAGCAATTTAGCACCAATTTTTAATCTACTATGTAACTTATTCCTTCAGTCTTATACAAAATTTGCATTGTAAAAATTTCCTTAATATTTCCAAATATATAATCAATATGAAAACCTAGGAGATAAGCAATACATATTGCTTTTTGCTAAAGAATAAAACAAGTGTAGTTCGATGAAAATTTAGAAGTGTAAATTCATTTTTAAAGTACGGTCACAATATACATATGGACTAAGCGCCAGATTGATGTTGAATGAACAAGTCCAAATAACCATAAAAAACAGGCTATCTATTGCGCCAATGTAAAACAGGTTCCATTAAGAACAATGGTTTGTCTGATTTCTCCATTGCTAATTTTTTTATGACAATTCAGAGTAAAATAGCATGACTCCGTTTTTGCAAGTTTATATATTGAAACAGATACGCCATTAATGTAGTCACGTGGAGCATTTGCTAAATGTGATTTTTTGCTGTTTCCAGGTAAGCAAGTGTATGCAACACTTTCATTGCAAGCAACTATGTTGTAAATTTCATTGTTTTGTAACCAATAATTTAATCGAAAAGGGCAAGTATATCGATATGTCCTTAGACTGAAATTGCCTTCAGAAATTTGTGAAATATTATAAGTAAAGAACTTGGATTTGAGAGAACAAGGTTTGATTTCTACTTCATCAAGATCAGTGCATTCCTTTCCACCATATAAAGCTAGTCGAACTCTATGTTTTCCACGGCTGATGCGTTGATCTGGTTCACAGCGTTCAAATGCATTCCACTTAGATTGGCAATCAACTAAAATTCACATATTTTACAAGACCCTTTCTAAACAAAACTAATTTTCACAATTGTTTTTGGGCTCGCTCAGATATGATCTGCTTAATAATTATTAACCGATAATGTAATTATATTCCCTAATTCCTTTTGTAAGCAAATGCACGCAAGATATTTTTAAAGTTCAACTCTTGAATTCAGCGAATTTGTTGGAAACACTGTAAACAAATATGCACTTAGAACCGGTTTATTCTCACAAAACCTCAGCAGTTGTGAATATTTATTGAAATTTCTATCTACAGTAATCGATTAGATAAATATAATTATATGATAAAAGTTTACCTTTTGCATTATTAGCGCACGAAATATTGGAATCCTTGCCTTGTTTACACTAAAAACAACGAATTTATTATTTTTAAGTCACAAATGCCATCCTAGCCAGTAATCCTCACTAGAAGAGTCCATTGTCAGTCACTTTACTGGTTTCAGGTTTATCACGTGAACGGGTAAAAAATAGGACATTTAACAGACGGAACATTTGGTACGGAACAGGGACCAATTTGAAATAATTTTGTTGTTATATTGTATTCCAGTACGGTATACCACGTTAGCGATTTACACAATTGCGGTGGTTAGCGGTAGAACCATAATAGTAATACAGATAACGTGTTTTGTTTTAAGATTTAAAATCTCTAAGTATTTCTCAAAAAAAAGTTTCTGAAACAAAACTAAGAGATTTCACGTACAAAATATTAAGAGAAGTTTTTACATATTTCATGAAAAATTTGATACTACCATAATAAAATTGAATGAAATGACAAAATACCTAAAAAATTGTCTTTGAACTTTTCTACGAATGATCCATATATCTAAAACACAATTCAGAACTATCTATCTTTTCATACGAAGATAAAAATTGCCATTGTTGTAATATACCGCGGTAAAATTTCATTTATTACGGTGGTTTGCGGTAAAAATAATGGACATTGCGATTGTAGGCGGTGGAGTTTTTTTTTCTGTGGTGGAAATAATTTTACAAAACCTGTAACGCGCTCATCTCTAATATTTAGCATGTAGTGACGGTGAAACTCTTGTTCTTGGGGTGTTGCACTGTACAGAGCTTTTGTGTTTGGACATTATCCTAACAAATTCCGACAACTCATAAACAATTTCAATCCAACTTTACTCTGAAGATTTTCTGCTACAAATGTAGTTGTGATTAATCTGTCCAGTATTTGTAAATTGATTGATTAGCAGAGTGCTGAAGATGAAAAATACCCATCTCACTGATGTTCGGAAGAATCCACCACCATTTTAAACCCTTGATTATTTCTTAAAAAAGTGAAACTCTCAAAGTGAGAATTACAACTTTTACTAACTTTTATTGGTGATTATAACGCTTTAGTATTCTTTTTCTAAATATCTGCCCATTTTATGTTAGTATTGTTTTTCAACCGTGATTGTAGCCTTCCAAATATTTCAAAAACTTATAATAATTGTAAGTGTGGAAAAAGCATATGGAACCGAAAGGTCAGTGCATCTGAATTGTCTCAGAAGGTAGTCTCCTTACTGTGGTTCCTGGATAATGCTGATCAATCATGCTGAAACATGAGAGTCAAGCGTCGCTGTGAAAATCCCAGTACCAACAATAGATTTCAAGTGATAAAGTGAAGTGTGTTGCAACCATATGTACTTTGTTAATGTGGGGCAGTAACTTTCTTGAAAGCCTGTATGTTTAATTTTTATTAGACAGACGGAGATAAAGTAGAAACACTGCTACCAAGACTGTTACTAATGCCCAAGCTATACGTGCAGATCACATGGCAGACATGTCAGGGATAGTTATTTTTTTTGCTCTATGGCATGGGTTAAGGGCTAGCGCTTGCATTGCCTGGTGTGCAGCAGCACAGAGATGGAAGCGGTACCCTCAATTGGCGACCTTGACCGGTTCGGTTCCAGTCATCTATTGACGGGTGAGCAGTGTCGAACTGATCGGTACCCAGGCTACCCTCATGTGGGTACCGGCTTTGACCAGATCCACATTATATAGTACCGGTTTATTCCACTTCAACTGGTGTCACTATATTATTAGGTTCAATTCTCATTTTGAATAATTGGCAATGAGCATGCTTGCTCACAGTTTCTGTGAGTTCCAAATCATTACTATTACTATTCATTGGCAAAATAACGGTAGAAGTTAAATGGAAAGTAACAATTAAATATGGTGTTATTGTTAAGATACTTATATCCTGAGAGCTCTTAATTGCAGAATTTACACTATTGAGTTATGTACTTGTATTTATTCAAAAAGGCGACTTGGCTCACTTTGACAAATTTCCTATATGATCTACTAATTTTTTCGCGCAAAGGTAGTGTACATAAGTTAACTTTTTTGTAATTTCCAATGTTAATTTTCACGTGATTTCAGAAACTCCCAGAATAGAGTAGCTGACCATTATGACGAGAGAAACATCTCAAAGTGACCGGTTTTGACCTTTCAAGTGAAATTAACTGTTACCAAATCCCATTGCAAGATCGATCCGGACCAGTGCCGACTGGTTTCCAACTCTGAGCAGCCTTGCTGTGTCTCAGTAAGTATTAGGCCACATAAAAATATTCCACCGTTGTGCCCTCTCATCTGAAGTTAGGCCTTCGACTTCACTCTGCTGATCAAACTAAACACAGATCAGCACTCTGGTTACAGTATTTGCCAGAAGAATTCTTGATTAAACCCTTTTTCATTGTATACTTCTACTGGTTAAGGTCCAGAATCCTAGGAATTAATTAGAATTAATTCCATCACTTCCAACTGCAAAACCAATATTTAATTTATTTCAAAAAATACCAACATGTTTATATGTTTCGACATAAGTGAATTTTCATATCTCCCCATTCGGCAAAATTTGTTCCTTCTATTTATGCATGTTTTAATATTGAGAACGAGAAATGCTTTCCATCTGAACAACAAGGTTTGAACTTCTGTGAGGCCATTCATTTGCTTACAACTTTCTGAGAGTCCGAATTCGAATAGTCCACAAAGTAAATTCAACAGTTCATTGATCAGGCAATACGATTGATTGCGGCAAATATTTATGTTCTTCCTGAAATTCAGCAACTGGAGCAAAGCTGTAGAGACAGTGGAAGTTAACCTTAAACAGCTTAGCGGCCTTTTTAAAGGACAAACTGTTTTCCACATTTACAAAGAATTTCTCCAAGTTTATTTCCAAATTTGAAAATCGTGGGGCATGGGTAGGTCTATTGGGGAACATACTTTAATGCAATGTTGAAAACTTCTATTAAAACTTATTGCTGTGCCAGAGGTTGTTGAAAAGATTAATAAGTTTTCTTTGAGAATTAGAATTTTTGAAAAAGATTTAATTTTTCTTCATCACTAGTGTTCAAGTATTTAAAAGTGTGAGTACATGGAGGCAACAAAGAACTTTTACTGTTTCTTGAAATGTGTAAGGATATTCCAAACCCATTGAGGCAGCCGTGCGCCAAGTCAGAGGTCGCGGGGGCAAAGGCTATAAGCGTTTAAAATAATTTTATAGGATCACGAAAAATTTTTTCAAATATCCCCAGGCTGTTTAAGGTTAATGATTCAGCTCGATGTCAACTGTCGACGTTGAAGTGGAAAACCAGTGTTGATTCTTGTTGAAGAAGATTCACGTATTGTTCGAAATTGTTTTGTGGAATAAGGCTCTACACGATTTATAAGAATAACCATTCCACTTAAAAATAATCAACATTGGTACTACAAAAATGTTTTTAAGCTGTAAAATTCTCAATTTTAGAACCTTGCATAAAAATTAGCTGGCTTAAGGTATTTAAAATTGAACAGGTTATACTGAAAAGCTTATTGAAATACTTACTTGAGGGACAGAATCAGTTGAAAATGGCGCATAAAATTTTGCGTTTGAGATCATTACCCATTGAATTTGCATGGTGTCATCGTTCTCCGAGTACAGGATGCATTTATCTCCAACAATGCAATAGCCTCTGCATTGGGAAGAATGAAAACACCTCAAGCCACATAATCGAGGAGTTGCTTTGTTCAAGATCTTTATTCTTTTCTCAGATGATGGACAGCGTCCACGTTTTTGAAGAGTGAATTCGTATGAAGAAACTTTTCTAAGAGTTTGGGGCTGGCAAACATGCCAAGCCAAAGTAAAAAACAACCCATTTACGAAAGTTTCTGATTTCATTTCACAAAATTGCGAGGTTTAGAAATTTACTTTTAAATATATTGAAGTATGAAATATTCAGTAGCAATTTAGAAACAGATTATATTCGTCTACTTATTCTAAAATTTGAAAATTGTGTCAATTACTAAATCAACTAATTTTAAATGGTAGTTCTTCAAGTTTACCGGTTATATTTATACTGCTTAGTTACATATTGTTTGAAGTAGTACTAAATGACATCTTGTTATTAATACTTAATTTTATACAACAAAAACTCAATTTGAGAATTTTCCATTGTGAAAAATAATACTTTCACGAGTACACCGGGTGCAAAGTTACTAACATTAAGCTTTATATTAAGTAAAATATTTATTATTTTTACAAAAGAATCACAAAATCAGCAATCACTATGGAAATACAACACTTTGTGACATTTTGCACCGGATGCAAAGGCATTTTCAATGGAAATCGTCCCTATTTTTACAATGCCATTCCTAATTTGGGAATAGCAAAATACGGACATTGCACTTCATATTTAAGTAAATGTATTATCATAGATATACTAAGCTTATTGCTCATAGAGCCTAAAGAGGTCTTTTTACACAAGGGGTCTGTAATTCCTGTTCTAATTACATATTTTTCTAGGAACTTTTTCAAGCTAAGATGCATCCATCGTTTGGAAAGGCTTACGTTTTGTTATTTGCTCGGGTAGTGGCTCAGTTCACGAGTGCATTGAGCGCTATTGTAAGGTAAACTATGACATTGGAGATGAAGGAAAACCTCTGTGAAATTCATTTTAGTTTATAGAAAATGTACATAAAAAATTAGCATTGGAAATTTTCTATTAGTGGTAGTTGTAAGCAATAGCTGGTTTTTCCTTTCAATTTAACGATTACAAATGAAGCTCTAAGTTTTATTTTTACGACAAGCAATGGAAAAAAGAAATATTATTAATATTTCAACATTGCAACACCATTCAGGTTTTATTGTCAGAAAGTGAACATGAGCCAAAAGCAAGCTTGGCCAAGTATTTGTAAAAAGTGAATAAAAATTTTAAAAATAGATTATTAGACATTTTTTTAAAGTATTATATGTTTTGAAGTTCCGCTAAAACATTTTTAACACACATTTTCTTCAATTTCAAAAATGTCTATTAATAAATTATAGAATTTCACATGAAATAAATAAGTATGATCAATGCGTTTTGCATACAATTNTGGTAGTTGTAAGCAATAGCTGGTTTTTCCTTTCAATTTAACGATTACAAATGTAGCTCTAAGTTTTATTTTTACGACAAGCAATGGAAAACAGAAATATTATTAATATTTTTTTTGCTTAACAAGTAACATTCATTTCAACATTACAACACCATTCAGGTTTTATTGTCAGAAAGTGAACATGAGCCAAAAGCAATCTTGGCCAAGTATTTGTAAAAAGTGAATAAAAATTTTAAAAATAGATTATTAGACATTTTTTTAAAGTATTATATGTTTTGAAGTTCCGCTAAAACATTTTTAACACACATTTTCTTCAATTTCAAAAATGTCTATTAATAAATTATAGAATTTCACATGAAATAAATAAGTATGATCAATGCGTTTTGCATACAATTTAAAATTTTTTAATAACGGCCTATAAATTCAATCTCTAACAACCAATAGAGTTGGAAACCTAAATAGCTTCAAAATAAACAACGCCAACTGAGTAAACAAAATCGCGAAATGCATGCGTCAATATTTAAGTGGAAAAAACGATGCTATTGATTAAAACAGACAATATTTTTTCAACAAATTTCTAATTTCCACATTATTAAGAAGCCAGCGTACTTCAAGGAAATCTATCGATGAGGATCGGTGCAGGGTTGGAAACAGGTCACCTTTTACCCACCATCCGACCAGGCCTGATTAATACTGACCCTTCATTCAACCCCAACCAGGTCAAAACTGAAGGCAACCAAGCAAGACGAAAACGTTCTGACATAAAATTTTCAATAAATCAATATGAAATTGATAAAAAGTACAAAAAATAATTAAAATTTTTAAGTATTTCAAAGATACAAAAGTTTGACTTTATAAGTCATTCTAAATTCTGTTAATGCCTTTCCATTCTAAGAATTATATTTGACCCGCGACCCAATCTGACCTGTCCATTTTTTATCTTTGTGTTGATCTGAATAGACTTGTTTTATACCTTGAGTGAGAGGGCTAATTAATAACTTGATTGAATTGGATAGAATTTTTGAAATGAATTAGATCCATTTATTCAAACTTTGGTGAATGTGTATATGATTTAATCAGATTTGAGCATAATAAAGTTTTTCATTTGACAACATGTTGAGTCGTTTGCCATATTATATAGTCTAATAAAGACATTGAATTGGTATGTCATTGTGTTCAAGAATTTTCAATGTGTGTTTTGCGCATAAAGCAATGTGTCAATGCTTCCTTCTCGAAAATGCCATTTTTCGGAAGTGCGCTTGCATGTATCTATAATCGTTGTATTTTCTCTTATCAAAAGTGAGGCAGGAAGAAGGCCGAGAGGAGATCATGCCAACGAATACATTGTAAAAAATTGCGAGATGAACTCTTTCTTTTAAGTACTTATGGCATGCTATATGTAATGTATACCTACACAAAGTTAATTCATATAAACCAAAAAATTAAATAATTATTAGAGATTTTTCATTGTTGTATAGTCATTTTGGAAATATCTAGTCCCCAATATATCTTAGAATTCAACTAATATAAATATATCACAAAGGTATTTTTGAATAAATTACAAAATTCTATAAATACCATTCAAATGGCCTTCATTTTGTCCCTAATTTTCCTGTCTAAATTTATAAATAAAATTGAAGCATTGCTATTTAGGTAAAATATAAAAGATTAAATACAATACCTGTTTGTGAGCTCTAATTAGGTTAGATTACTTTACATGCTACAAAAAACCTGCTAACAGTTTGGTTATAATTTGTTTTTAGGTATTCTATTTTTAATTAGATGTAAACGATTGCACAATAAAGTCATATTTTTACATGTGTTGTTTTTTTACATGGTTGGAGAGAGTAACTAATATCATCGACTTTGAAAACGCCACCTGAATTTGATCCTCAAATCAATGATTATGCAAAATGGAAGAAAGATTATGGAAAATTGTAGCAGATGTGGAGAAAAAGAAGCGTCGTCCCCTTATTATCTTACAGTTGAAGGGAACTGCTAACGATGTAAGTCATTCTTTATCTATAAACCAATTGGATAACGAGTTGGGTTTTGAAACGTTGCTTGCTGAACTAGATAAAAGTTTCCAAGATTCTAAGGACTGTGAGGCCTATGAAATGTTTCTTGAGTTTAAGGGGGGGTATCACCGGGAAAATTGGCAAAGGACCGAATCTCGCAAATCGCATTTAAGCCCAGTGTTTATCAGGGAGCCATTATTTAACTTTATGATACTTCTTAAATTTTTGAAATCCATCAAGTAGTTTATTTTTTACAAATTTTTTTCTGATGGTAGGTATCTCTAGTAACACATTTGTTTGGCGTAGCAACGATATTTCAACTTGAAATTTTTCTAAGTTTGCTGTCTAACGGCAATAAAACAAAAATGATCACCCTGATTGTTTATAAACAAAATTACGTTTCTAATCGGTTTCTTCAAACTCTCCTCCTGTAACTTTCAATTTTCAACATTAATTTTCTAGATTTAGATAATTTTCTTATCAACAAATGAGGATTCTAGCAGCTGAGAAAATGTCTTCTGAGGCCTCCTTTGAAGCTTGGAGAAAACAAAGGCGCAGAAAATTGGCAACAAATTAGTCTAAGAATATTTCAGAAGGCTTTCCGTATGCTTCTGGGGAGCATGCGAAGGAAAATAACTGAAAAGCTAGATTGAAGTAATTTGTTTTTCAATAAAAGTGTGATCATGATTTTCTTCCGTTTTTATGTTTTTTGATAGCACTTTTACTATAACTTTTTTATTGATCAAGATAATCTAATGAAACTTTCTGTGCCTGTATAATAGACATACAGGTGTGTTGTGTTTTAAGAATTTGAAGATATCTTTTAATTTAAAAATTTTACAAACTTTAAAGTCATAAATTTTTTGAGAATTTCAATACATATTTTTATACGGCTATAAATCTCACAGATTGAGGTCTTCTTCATTACCCATAGAACAAAACATTCTTCATTGTGTTACTAAAACCCTCATTAAATTTTGTGACAATTGATTCAGAACATTTTTCATGAAAGGAATAGTCCTATAACCACATTTTTACATTAGCGACATGTTTGAACTTGACCATTTTTACTTCATGACTCCTAAATTAAGTAAGGTCACCAACATTTCATATGGTTTTGAAAGACCAATCCGCCAGCTAAACCATGTGAAAGAATGAGGACTCTAATACTATTTTTTGATTTTTTATGATTTGTTAAACTGCTCTCCCGATGATACCCCCCCTGAAACACTTACGTATTAATGACAAAATTCCTGATTTTATTCTTAAGTTTAAGCACATTGTGAACACAATGAAACAGCATGACTAGCAGCTAGCAGCTAAAATCTTCCGTTTCATGAACTATGTATTATCTTGGCCTCATCTGAGTTGAAATTGGAAAATGTTAAAGCAGCTATATGAAGATTTGAACAAAGTAAATTGTGCATGTAGTTCTGCTACTAGAGCATAGGAAAATCAAAATGGCACAAATGAAAATTGTGCTGAAACTTGCAACTTTCTCTATTTACTTTGGTGGGTCTGATATTCAAAAATTGAATAAACATGAACAGTTGGTTGATCTATTGGATATACCGCTTGTACTACTACAGTATGTGGGCTTATGTGGTTTGAACGATATTTAATTACTGCAAAGATTACTGTTAAGGATATTAAATCTCGCAAATCTAATGCATCATTTGTATTTGGTGATGGTTGTGGCAAAAAGTTGTACTTCCTGTGATTATTTGTGGACAATATAGATATATTAATGTACATATTGATTTCAACATCCTCGTTAAACCGAATGGAAGCTATAATCAATACTGAAAAAGATCAAATTGTGATTGACGGGAATTTGAATTTGCATCTAATCATAATAAAACAGGTCATTCATTGCCAATTATTTAGGTACAACTGGAGGTGACTTTAATGATGTAAGAGAGATAAACTCTGTTTTATTTTCAATCAAAAATACAACTATTTCAAATTTCTTCAGTCATCTAATTTAGATGTTGACAAAGTTGCATTAGACAGTATAAATTCCAAATGTTCTATATACCTGCTAACTAAAAGGCTACATTTCTTCCTGCTGTTTCTTTATCCCTAGCTCCAGATTTCAATAAATTTTGGGAATGGACTTGTTCTGGTTGGATTTCAGTTGTGTTGAGCAGAAATAGTATTGGGTTCTACATAATATTGACCTGTTTTCCAGGTTTATTGTATGTGTTGCGTTACCAGAAAAATTATCGAAATCTGTTGAAAGTGCATTCTTTCTGATTGCATTATGATATTTAGCAGTGCAGATCGAATACTTGCTGATAGTGGTGGTGAGTTTGTATCTAATGGCTTTGTTAACTTATGTGAGAAAGCCAATATTGAATTTAATTGACCTCATGTTATTCACCTTTTTCTAATGGTGGTTAAAGAAACGGTTGCTCAGGTGTTTATGAGAGAACCTTCTTCAAGAATGCAAGATGTTCCTTTAGCTTCTACATTTGCAAAAACTGCATGCCAATTGTGAAGGTTTTTGGCTGAAATCAATTCGGTTATTCCAGATGATCTTCTCGCTCTTGAAGATTTCACTATCAGCAAAGCTGTAGTTGGTCATAAAATGCTGCTAGAACAAGTTCGCGAAACCTTTCATCTAGGGATTCTTTTGAGGGGAGCTGTGGCACAGCTGTCTAAATTTTTTTGTTTCAATCTTTAAGAAATGACTCATTTTATATTACATATTTTTGTAAATATACTGTTTTTCAAATATTTTTCAACTTCTCACTCATTAATGTAAAGAAAAATACCATATTGAAACCACTTTATTTTAAAATAGCATGAAAATTTTCAGGCTTACATTTTTTTTTAATATTTATACAATGCCTATCTTTCTCATTGTATTCTTTATTATGATAAATGCCTAAAATTTTCATTTCCCTTATTTAATATTTTCTTAAGCTATATTATAATGTCTAAATTTACAAAATCAAAACCCAACGCACCCATCCCTCATATGACACCCCTAACTATTTCTTAAATGGCACAACAAACTTCGAGAATGCAACTCCTCTTATTCCAATTCTAAAATCAATTTGTTTTCAAAGAGTTACTTATCAATAACTTAATGCGAAATTACTGAAACGCTAATCTGCAATTATTCAATATTTTTGTATTTTATTTATTACTGCAAAGAAAAAATAAATTGTTTACTTGCTTGCTTAATTTTGAACATTGAATTAATTAACTTGAATATTATTGTGGGGAGTGCAAAATATCCTGAAAAATAATTTGTTACTAGTCTTACAAAGATCATTGAAATATTTTCCCAAAAGCAATTTCTTTAAAAGCACTTGTTGTTTGTACTTATATGATATTGGTTTTATCTGCTACAATTTTCTTTAAAGAATTTGTCAAATTACAAAAAGTCAATTAAAGAAAAGAGTTATGTAAAAGGTTCTGTTTAAAACATCTAAATTTTCGTGGCCCTAAGATATAATCAGAGAAACACAAGAACCATTTGCTTAACTTCAAAATTACAGTAACAAATCATATAATCATCAGATTTGTTGCGTGATTTGAAGTACTAAACTTTTTATATGGTTGCCAGGCATGGTCTGCACGATTTATTCCCGTACACCACTTCCTATTAGCATCAGTAATTAATTTTCCAAGTTTGACATTATAGTGTTTATATAATCCTTTTTTCCCAGATTTGCAAAATGTTTGCTTCAGATTGAGACACTATATAAGTAGGGGACTGATCCAGGTGAGTCCTCATAGCTCAACGTTATAATCTTTGTTGGAATATTCCGAATGCAATCGAAAATAAATTGATAGATATAAGATAGCTTATTATCAAAATCAAACATAATATATGGGGGAGAAATGCTTGTCTTTGAGTGCATTGAGGAATTCACAGTATGTCCTTTACGGAAGTCCAAAAGCTCATATGATATATTAACTGAAGGCTTTTATTAGTGTGAGTCGTGTGACATATTTTATGGTTAGATGATCCGATAGGATCTAGTAGTTCAACTTTAGGTCTTCTGACCTTTAAACAGTAAGGGTTCGAAATTAGAATTCTTGTGCCTTGGTTCTTTAATAATATTTTAGATGTCCAGGTCAGCACAAAAATCTTTCAGTTTTGCTTGCAAAAAAAGGAGTTAAATTCACCCCTAAAACTAACTGTTAAATTTTAGAAGTGATCCAGAAATTTATCCGTTTGATCAATCAGAAAACCATTTATGGCGTTGTTAACGTTCGCGTTTAATGCTGGAGGAATATATACACCCAAAAAGCCATTTTCAGATGAACAATGGATACAAGAATGCACTCTATTTCTCAGTCACATTTAGTCATTATTGTGCATTGAGTCAGGTGCATTCCTTGTCTACATTAGATACCAGAGAAATTATAGAAAGTGTGTGTAAACACGACCAATTGAGACGGCTTTCCTTAAGTTGGCAACAGTTCAATGAGAGATGATTTGATATTTTTCGGAGAAAGAAAATTTCCTGTATTATATAATTAAAGAATTTTGTACTCAGTTCACAATGGGAACAATACTTCAAGTTAATAATCATTGGATTAAATTTCTGGGAGTGAGTTTAGGAGAAAGCATAACCGGTTTTGATTTATCTCAGAAAGGTTACATATAAATACGCTATGTGAAATAGATAATCTATCAAATTATCGTACTGCAACTGGCAAACTGCGTTAGATATCAGCTGTTAGTAGACCTGGCATTAGTTTTGAAGTTACTGAGGTGCTCTCACAAAATTTTTTTCCAAATGAATTTTGGTTTTATAAAGTCAAACAAATTAATACGTTCTTTGAACCATGAAAGCCTATTTTTGTTGTTTATGGAAGCTCGCATCATGATTCACTAGATTTTCTCAAACGTTGTTTTGCAATCGGAGCTGGGGAGGATTCATCTTGTTCTGTGGGCCCGATTTGATATTTTGGTCCTCGAAAAAGTTACATAGAACTGCATGTAGAGCTCTATCAGCATAAACCATTGTGTTAGTTGATGTGTTCGACTAATCATTTTATATTTGACATATCATTTATGCTATATTGGTCGAGATCCTGTGGAAAAACTTCTTGCTATTGATTTTAATTATAATCGTGAAGGTATCCATCGTTCTGACAGAAAACTACATTTTATTGCTGGTAAATCCATGTCAGCAATGTTTTAAAAAAGTACAGCAAATTCTCCAAATCAACAATTCAGGAACTGGTTTATCAAGAAGGAAAAAGTTGGAAATTTGAACTCTAATTATGTTAGATTACTTCGCATGCTACAAACAACCTGCTAACAGTTTGGCTATGATTTGTTTTTAAGTATTCTATTTTTAATTAACACTAGAACGGCCAAATGGGTCAAAATTGACGAAATTAGAATTTTGTTTACATGTGTATGCATTCATTAAAAACAACAGCAGGTATATGCACCACCAATTAAACTGATAATCCATTTGAATTTGCAGGTGTAATTTTTTTTCTTATTTTTACAAAATGTTCTATTTTGAAATGCTGCATGAAAAAGAATCACAAGGAGTAATGGCCGTTCTAGTGTTAACGATTGTACAATAAAGTCATCTTTTTACATGTGGTATACTTTTACACTGTTATACTGAAAAGAACTTTTTGCGGACCTGCACTGACGTTCACTACTTAGCTAAGGATTTGATCCAACCCACCCAAGATTGCTTACTATACTATTCCCAACCCAATTCAAGTCTACTGTACATCAAATACACTGAGCTTCAAAATATCAAAATCAAATATTTCTCAAAGATAGAGGCAGGCTGACAACTTATGTCTTGAAAAAATATTCATGAGGATTGTAGATTGATTTGAACCTGCTGGACCAAGGCTAAATGAATTGCGGGATGAAGTACGAGCAACAGCTTTTATCTATTTTTACAAAAAATATTGGAAAAAGTTTCCATGCATGGTATAATTTCTTTTTGCACCTGTATTCAACAAACTATTTCAACTCCTCTTTCTTAATTTTTTGTTTTTCCATATACTTTAGCTCTTCATTATTGCTTTTGCTAACATACTGATTTTAGACCTAAATTATGGAGTCGACTTTTGGGTAATGTAAAACAAATGTGGGTCATGAGCCGGGCCAAATAATAAAGGCCCTCTTTGATCCTTGATGTTTCATCGTAATGAAAAGAGAACTTCTAAGGTGCAAAAAGTTGAAAGTCTAATTGCTTTGCAACCATCCCTGAAACGATTAATCGTGACTAATTAATCATTAATGGATGCCACTTGTTGGATTGATTGACTACTCAAGAGCAGGGGTTTCGAGTACTCGGAATGTTAAGACTGGAAATCGAATAAGCGCGCAAAACTCGACCGGAAAAACTCGGAAGAGAAATCATCAAAACTCGAACTCGATCGAAAATCAACTCGAAAATACCGTAAAATTTAATTTATTTGAAATTTTAATATCCATACCAATCATAAAAACTATTTTTAGCTTAGAATTATTGCAAAATTAATATTTTTTACAATAAAAAATTCGGAATTATAAAAAAAACTCGATCGAACTCAGAATTTTCTTTTAAAAAATACTCGAACTCGAAACGTAAATATTCGAACTCGGTCCGAGTAACTCGAATTCAACTCGAAAACCCTGCTCAAGAGCACATTGAAGCTGGCGTATACCTTATTAGCACATACTCGCTTTTTTATAAGAACAATGATGTTCAAAATGCATATTTCATATTTTTCCCTTTACTCCTTTTAGTTTTTTTGATTAATATTCAGTTTTAGAAAAAATCCCAATACCAGCGTACCCATGGAAATGATAGCAACTAAAACTTTAAAGTTCTTGCAAGTTCTTACAAATTCCAGTCTAATACTTGAAAGCAAATCTTTTTCAATAACACAGAGCGAATACCATTCCAACTACTTCTGCAAGGTATCCAGAAAAATGAAAAAATGCGCTCTCAATATGTCAAACAAATTAGTTTTTAATTAACATTTCCAGTAATATTAATGTATATACATTGAACTTTTCGAAATATATATATATATGTATTAATGGCTTTTAATTTTGAACATCACTTAAAATTTTCTTTTTAACATTAGCATGAAGTTTGCAAGAACTCGCAAGAACCTTAAAGTTTAAATTGGTTTTCAATCTCATGGGTAAAAAGTTGTTCCGTATTTGTCTTTCTCTTGCAAACGCTGTGATTTTGTAAAATATATTAAGTATGTTACACGTATGTAAGGTGTCTCCCTGTTCTTCGAAAATTAGTAAATTTTCTATAGAACACTGAAGCAGAAATTGGTATCAATAAGAGAAAAGGAACAATAAGAGCCTAACGTTAGAAAAATAGTTTCTTTCCTCAGCCAGGGCGTATTGTTGCATGATGTTTTTTTAGCGTGTATAAATTAGTAAAACTAGTCATGGAAAAGTTTGAAAAATATATCTAGAGCACAATTTGCTAAAACACTTGAACTAAGGCTAAATTTGCAAAAAGCACAAACAGGTGAAAAGATTATCTAAAGAGCTATAGGCAATTTATCAAGGTCAAGTAATTCGTGCATGACATATGTAGAATTGTGCTGTTAAGCCATACCCATTAAAATAAAATAATGGACATTTGATTACCTGCTCCCAACAACGACGATATATAGATTAATAGGCGTGCACTATCACCATGACAAATGCCAAACTTTTGGACTTACTACGTCAGTAAACATATATTGATTTTCAATATTTGTTGGTCAATTTTCTTAGTCTCGTTCTTGTCATAAAAATACTGACCAAAAAAAATTTAGAGCTATGCTGGTATACCAAAATAAAATTTCATTTATATATGGAAAATTTAGGCATAGTTCAACAGCAATATTAAAGTTGTCTTTAATGTCTTGGCAATAATATAATTATATATATTTGTTAATAGTCAATATATATTTCTAAATTTTAATTTAGAATATTAGAGTACGTTAATAAATTTGGAACAGATCCAAATGTATACAATTTCAATATTTAGGATAACTTCTTATATTTTAATAAATATTTTAAGCGGCTTGAATTTAGTCAAAATATATAGTTTTAAAAATTTTTTAGACATTATAAATGCAGATGGCTTTATACTTACAGAATTATTTTCTTATTTCCAGATAATTTCCTGTAAATTAAAATCTGAAATTTCCATCATATCACATTTCAACATTGCATTTATTGTTTTTGCAAAAAAGGAAATTGAATTTTTCCTTTAATCGAAAAGAACTTCCCTTAAATCTGTATATATAAAAATGACTTTAACCTTAAGCTGACCAGGCATTCTTTAAAATTTGAGTTCAAATTTTTCATTTTTAGATTTAACGCTGGCCGTGCCCGCCCTTCGCCCGTTTATCTTCCAATGCCCGGTGCCCGCCCGCCCGTTGGAATTCACCGGGCAGGAACGGGTTTCTGCTCCGCCCGCCATCTATTGAAAAAAGGGTAAAATAGTACGAAATTTAATCAAAATACGCAAAAAGAACTATATAGTTTGGTTTTTTAGTGAAAAACTTTTTACGACTCTTATAAAATGTATGAATTCTGTCAATATCAAGCAGAGATTATTGTTTTGCATTTGCAGATTTAACACTGCCTGTGCTCCTCCTGCACCAATATGCTCTTTAAGACTCGCATCTAATAATTTGAAACAACTTATGAAAATACAAATTATATGTCATAAAGTAGATTAACAAATGCCTTATATAATTTTTTGTTTGTTGCAAGACAGTTCCATCCATACGCATTTAAGTACTGTAGGTGAAAAGCCGTGATAACATCATAGAAAATTTTAAACATGTGCAACAATTTCAACAAAGGTATACTAATGAAACAAATTTCATAAGAAATGCAATAGACTGTATATTTATATATATATATATATATATATATATATATATAATGCTTGAGCTCAGATTTATGTGGAAGGCCTTGAGGTTATTATATACGTCTTATTCAATGCATAATGAATATTTTTTGATAATGACAAACTTTATTTATAAATATAAGAAAACAATTTTTGAATAAACTAGAAAAAAGAAGAATATACTAGATTTCACCTTAAGAATATTTAGAAATGCTTGCCTCAAACAAGTTATTCGAATGTGTTTCCTTACACTATGAAATTTTAAAAATTATTTTTGACTTTTTGAAATCCAGTAGCACAATTCAACTGCGCTTCTTATTGTACATATACAGAAATTAAATATCAAATAAGCATTCGTGTGAATTTCAAAAAGTATGTATTTTAGAATGCTTAGCTCTGTCTATTTGTGCAACCTCGGAGCTGAGAGGGATTTGTTTGGATCATAGATGTAAACATTAGTTAACTCTCAGTTAATCTAATTGAAAAGTTAGCTTTAATTATGACTCATGAAAATTAGCGTTCCTAAGTAATAAAACTGACCTAACCATCTACGAGGGAGCGCATAAATTTTGAACGGATATGCAAGTTTGAAAGTCAGATGATAGATCAATTTCGTACTTAATTTGATATTTGAAACACTGCTGGGTATTTTGTAAACACTATAGCGCAATATTTTGATCACATGTCTCATTTTTAAGTTTCTGAAATTTTGCAGTTGTCACTGGTTCGAAAGAAATTGTTACATGTATACATCTAATCACTTAAAAAAGATTTTCCAACTCTGTCCCTTGTAATGCTAAGAATAGTGTAGTTTCCTAGTTCATTTTGTATCAATTTAAAATCATCTACACATTTACAAAATCCAATTATTTAATTACTATTAACACTAAATTTATAAAATTAATAATGGATACAAAAATATTCGATTCATATTTACTTTTTAAAATGATTAAGAACAATTATTAACAAATTCACACAATTAACTTAGTGTGATTTACAAAATTCTGTATTTCAATCTAGTGATGAGGATCTAGATATCTTACTAGGACCATATTAGCATTGCCTCCCATTAGAGCACTTCAGAGAGACTGTAAAAATCAAAAGGCAGCAGTAGTCACTTGTCTATTGTGAATTTTCCACGATTCAGCAAGGAGGGCCATCTTCCGAAAAGTCTTAATTGGGGTGGCTGAGAAGCCCCCCTTGTGTTTGTAAGGTCAAGGGCACAAATGTATAACCTTCAGATTCACAATTATTAAAATTTTTTGAAAATTTGCGATCTTCAGCTACCAGATTATATATATATATATATATA
>CABFPE010000700.1:17964-41545 GCA_900660155.1 Hofstenia miamia | reverse complement strand
TATATATATATATATATGTATACATAAATGTGAAATGTAATAGACTAACTTTTATAAGTTTTTGGTCTTTCATATTCAGGGTCAGTCATAAGCCTTCATCAATCAAAAATTATCGTTGAAAAACACTAATGAATTGTATGCAGAAACTTAATTGTGCAAAAGATATTGATCTATCATTCAATTATTTGAAATTCAATTTTTATTATATTTGTGCTATCTCTGGAGGCAGCTTTATTTCATTCAAATTGCTAAGAATGGAATACTCGATCAGCGAGAAAATTACCATTTTAAATGAAAAAGTCGTTCCTTTTTTCACTCGAAAAAGGCAGATGCTGTATCAGCAGGATGGTGATTCACCCCATTATTCATTCAAAGCTCGACAAATTCTGAATGAGCAAATGCCACAGCAGTGGATTGGCAGAAGAGGGCACATCGAGTGGCCAGCCAGATCACCTGACCTTACTGTGTGTGATTTTTGGTTATGGTCGTATTTGCGTTCACAAGTGTTTTCACCTGCTGGTATGAAATTCGAGACATTGGATGAATTGGAACGCAAAATTGCCTCCGAATTGCAAAAAATACCAATTGCTATGTTTCGTCGAGCCTTCCGTGATTTTCCAAAACGCTGCCAAATGCGCATCGACAATGAAGGAGGCCTATTTGAGAAGTGAATGTTTTGTAAGCCATGTGCATGTATATTAGCAATAAAGGTAAATGGTTTTTTGAAATTTTTATATTTCTAATTGACGAAGACTTATGACTCACCCTGTAAAAACCATAATAATGTGAATAGCCTAGCAATATAAATGCAAGTATTACAATTAAGCACATCTGTTTAGGGTTCAACATTGTTTGACGTTACTAGCTTTGATTATTCCGCCCCAATTGCTGAATCTGGAGATATTACTTCTCCATTCTACTATAGAATCAAAGATTTGTTAGCCAAGCGATTAAAAAACTTTAACATCACTGTTCCAAGAAACACCACAAAAACAGCATATGCTTCAAACTTGTCATCTGCATATATTGGAAGTGCAATCCATCTTCTGGAAAGAATAGCAACTCACTCTGTTTATACAAAGAAAGCCATGAGCATGGAAGATTTAGGCTGCGGCTATGGATTCATACTTTATGAAACCCATTCTCCCACAACCTATGAAAAAAACTCACAGTTTTGTGTTTCAAACAACACAGTGAGAGATTCTGCTTCTGTTTTCGTAAAAAGTGGCAATGGTTTGAAATTTTTTGGAAACATTTTTAACAATAGAAACTCTGACTCATGCNAGGGTTCAACATTGTTTGACGTTACTAGCTTTGATTATTCCGCCCCAATTGCTGAATCTGGAGATATTACTTCTCCATTCTACTATAGAATCAAAGATTTGTTAGCCAAGCGATTAAAAAACTTTAACATCACTGTTCCAAGAAACACCACAAAAACAGCATATGCTTCAAACTTGTCATCTGCATATATTGGAAGTGCAATCCATCTTCTGGAAAGAATAGCAACTCACTCTGTTTATACCTGTCTCTTATACACATGGAAGATTTAGGCTGCGGCTATGGATTCATACTTTATGAAACCCATTCTCCCACAACCTATGAAAAAAACTCACAGTTTTGTGTTTCAAACAACACAGTGAGAGATTCTGCTTCTGTTTTCGTAAAACGTGCCAATGGTTTGAAATTTTTTGGAAACATTTTTAACAATAGAAACTCTGACTCATGCCTGACACTGGCAGATAAAATCACAAAGAATGATATTTTGTACTTTTTAGTTCAAAATCAGGGGCGAATTAACTCAGCAAAGGAAATGAATGATCAGAGAAAAGGCATTGTTGGGGATGTCATAGTAAACAATAAGGATAAGCTATATCAATGGCATAGCACTGTTTTGAACATAGAAAATATTTTCCAAAACATTACTTCTAGTTCATATGGTCACGAAAACCTGCCAGGATTTTATGTTTCCAGTGTGATTTTTGAACCAGGTGACGTAAATGATACCTTCATCATGCCAAATAATTTTAAGCGAGGATTCATCCTAGTGAATGGATTCAACCTCGGTCGCTATTGGCAAGAAATTGGTCCGCAGAAAACTCTTTACATTCCAAAATACTTTCTAAAGGCCTATCCTCAGAAAAATGTTTTTGTAGTTTTTGAATTAGAAGTTGTTGATAATTCTGCAACATCTATCTCTTTTTACAAGGAAGCCATTTGGAATAACTAATCTGTGAACAACATCCATTTAAAGTAGTCTGTGCGCAACATCATACACACGGATAATTGCTTAATAATGATTATATATTTATTTATTTATTAATAGTAATCAAAAATCAATTTCACAGGATTACCTTAATGATAGATTTTTTTGTTCAATGTCTTCTTACAGTTATTGCAATAGTAAAAAAATTTGATCCTCAAAAGAAAAGGTGTCCCAATACACCGATGTTCTTGTGCAAGTAATTTCTAAAAAAATGCTCAATTATCCAAAATATTTTAAACAGAAAAATACTTCACTTGAAACTTACTATACTACAAGGAATTTAATGTTGGTTATTCGACAAACAGTTAGAGCCTATAGCACTTGTATGTTTATTCCTAATTTATGTTCTTTAAAACTCTCTCTTTCAAATTTTTTAGGATTAATTAAGCAAAGTGATCATTTGTTTTTTCAAATGAAGTAAAGTTCAAAGGTTCAATTCAAATTTACATTACATTTATAAGTTCATCCATCAAATTACGTAGCGAATATTCAAGTAACAAAATTAAACTTGAACTATATATATGTTAATATTATATATATATATATATATATATNTACATTAATTAGTGTTCAGATTTCATGTTTAATGCAAGAATTTGACCCCACAAGAACTCTATGATATAATTTTATATTTATATAAAAAATTAATGCAGTATTAAATTAATGTGTATTATATATATATATATATATATATATATATATATATATCTGTATATGGTTACTAAAAAGAATGGGATAAACAATTTATAAAAAAGGCAAGCAACAACATCAAGCATGTGTTCATCCATAGAATAGTCTTGACCAGAGTCATTGATCAGCTTACAATTGTTCATCGACTGCTTAAATTGGCTTTCGAACTCATTCATTGAAGTGCTCTTTGGCAAATGCAGTGATTTTCCAACACTTCATTTTCATTCCCAAAGATGATTGATTTGAGATAATTTTTCAGAAATTATTTTGGGATCACTGGAATAAGGTGTTTGCCACAACAGTTCCAAACCTCTTCTGGTAATAATATGTTTGTGTATGTTGCAGTATTGCCCATTTGAGATAGAAAATCACTAATGTGTGTTAGGTCTGTATGTAACTTTCTCCATTTCCTTCCTGCAGAATCTTGAAAATTCTCAAAAAATGCTGAATAGACCATTGTTGCTGCAATATATAGCTTATTGTTTGGCGTAGGGATAATAATAGTTATAGTCTTCTTGTATGTCATCCGCTCTTGTGGAACAACTGGTTTTGCGAATCTTCTGCAATCTAGGATATGTTTTGTAGGTTTTGATAGCAGTGGGTCTTGACCATTGGGAAAAAATGCTATATGTAGTCGCAAATGATGGGCATTTATCTGGATAAAATGTGAAGAGATCACTGAATATTTTAGCTGGTGATTCACTAAGTTGAATTCATTTGAAACACAAAATTTGAAGCTATCAGCATTCATTTCGTTGCAGTGTTAAACATGCCTTAAAAATAGTCTAGATATTGATTATATAGAGTAATATTTTAATATAACATTACGCATGCATAAATAAAGTATGTTTATTAACTTGACAAATTTTAAAGCTCCGTAGTACTGCTATGTTTAGTACCCCAAATTTGCCCATTATAATTTTAATATCTGTTAACAATAAACTTTCAAACGAGCCAAAATTAGTTTCATTTAAATGATAATTATTAATTTTTACAAAAACTAAAAGCAGAATCAATTTTACTATTGTGCAAAATATAACAATTCCACTTTGATAGATTTTCTTCTTCAAAGAGGTTTCACAAATGCGCAATCCAATGTCCTCAGGAAACTTAAGGACACATTAACTCTATTTGCAAAATTTTTCGAAAGATATTTGCGAAAAATTTACTCATAGCCATGAAAATGTCACTTCAGCTATCAACATTTAAGAATTGAATAAGGAAATAAAGTTATTGAAAGATTCAATGAAAGACTAAACATTTGCTTCATCTAGTAGTGCTCATACTACTAAGAATGTTACTTCACAAAATGAGGAAAATTATAACTCAAACTCTGTTCTAGTTTTTGGAATAGAAGAAGAGAGCCATTTAAACGATTGATAACTGATAAAACCTAAATTCTTGACGTCTTTAATCAACTAGACTCTGATTATTTTGACATAGAAGGTTTTGTTCGACTGGGTAAGTTATGATCCCAATCAAAAAGACCAATCTTGCTCAACTTTAAGAATAAATGGACCTAGCGGTTCTTTCTTGCTAACGCATATAAAGTAAAACAAATCGATACTCATATATTTATCAAGCAAATGCTTAACTTGGTAGATAGAGAGAAAGAAAAGAAAATCTTAGCTAAAAGATAATATATGATACACAATGAAGTTGTGGACAAATCACGGTTAAAAATCGGAAACTTAAAGCTTTGTGTTGATAACAAACAAATACATGTAGTTTGACTAAATGTTTCTCATGATTTAAGCTTCAAAAAAAAGATTACTAATATAAATGATGATTTGTCAGTAACACAATCCGTTATCTGAAGGGTACATTTTAATGCTAGTTCTTTATCAAATAAGCTGGATAGTTTAAATGCTTTGTTGCTACTAGAAAAATATGACATTTTGATGATAACAGAGAAATTGCTTCGTCCAAGCATACCTGATTAATTTTCAATACAATATACAACGTTCACAGATGTGAGAGATGTGACAGATATGAAAGTGCTTGAATTTCCACCCACAACTCTCTATGTTCCTACTGAATATAATGTTTCTCTAGATTTAAGTAGTGTTTGCATGGATGTCTTACATTCAAAATCGCAGAAATACAGTTCATGAATGCTTACATTTCCCCAAACTGTCTCCAAAGCTCTGCTGTTAATTTAAGTAAATTTATTGACTCTTGCACTACAATAAATTACCCATGTTTTATCTGTTGCGACTTCAATTTTTATAAAGTCGATGGGAGTATTCCTGCGAGTCTAGGTGATAGTACCCCGACATATTCACGTAAGCTGTGATCAAGAATGGATTTACACAAATAGTTGATTTCTCTTCTAGAATGAGTAATATATTAGATCTTGTTTTAACAACCAACCGCTCTTTAGTTTTGCATTGCAAACTATAAGCTCTTTTCCATACAAGCTGTGATCGATCATTTAACTGTTGATTTCTTGATAACAGCTCCTGAACTATTTGAGAAATGTTAAAAGTTTAGTGATTTTTACCAGGGAAATTATACTGAATTGAAAAAAAAATTATCAACCATAGATTGCCGTGCGTTGTTAAATAACTTTTTATCTATTTAACATCTATGGGATACTTTTCTCGCTGTGATTACAGAAACTATAAGCTTGGTTATTCCATTAAAATGAGTGAAGCATCGCGAACTTCATTTGCCAAAAAAATGCCGAAATTTTAGGTCATTTATAAGGAAGATGTTTAAAAAGAACTCAATCCTTTATGGTCAGCCTGTTCAGGAATATGCTGATGCAGAAAAAAGAGTTCAATTTCTATCAAAAGCGAATGCTGTATTTAATTTAGTTGACATTTCACAGTTCTATAGACACATTAACCTCTTAACGCACAGAATATGAGGAGATTTTTTGAATTTTTTTTTGTTAAAGTGTATGTGTACTTTATGCCTCCGATAGCCATCAAATGATTTTTTTCGAAAAAATTCAAATTTTGGCAAATTTATTATTTGTTGATTTAAAGCAACAATGAGCA
Organism: Hofstenia miamia; assembly: GCA_900660155.1. Classification (NCBI taxonomy): domain Eukaryota; kingdom Metazoa; phylum Xenacoelomorpha; order Acoela; family Hofsteniidae; genus Hofstenia; species Hofstenia miamia. The sequence goes on along the minus strand of CABFPE010000700.1, from coordinate 35,584 downwards.
GTTACTTAAAGTATCGTTGGCCTTTAATTGATTTTTTTAGTTTGTTGCCTGAAGGCAACAAGGCCCGTTGAGAGGTTAATAGTAAAACAAAATTACGTCCAATGCTCTCTCCAATTAGGATTCTGTTGTTTGTGATAATCTTGAAAAGACCAACATTCTAAATTCATATTTTTCATCAGTTTTATTATGACAATGGAAACATACCTAAATTCGCAGACAAAGTACTTAGTAGGACAACCATTAACTCAATATGTTTTACTGCATATGTTGTTCAGAAAGCACTACATAATTTACCAGCTAAACTGTCCAAGACAGAAATCACTGCTTTCCTACTCAGGAAAATCTCATCAGAAATGTGTGTACCTCTAGCTCTGATTTTTGAAGAATTTATGCGACTCAGAACCTTGTAAGAAGTTTGGAAGCAAACCTTAATTATACTGGTTTACAAAAAGGCAAGGAATAGGCTCATCTCCTTAAAACTACAGGCCAGTTTCTTTGACACCTTACTGCTGCAAGACAATTGAACGAACAATTGTTGATGAATTATTGTTATGGCTATAAATAAAAACAATCAAATTACAAACCAACAACACATGTTCTTGTAGAGATGATCTACTTGAACTCAATTGTTTAACACCCCACACAATTGGGCTTTATCAATTGATGAAAAGTTCGTTGTTGACTGCATTTATACAAACTCTTAGAGTGAATGAGCCGGCATTTCTGTGCTTGTTACCAGTGGCGTTCTACAAGGCTCGGTTCTAAGACCATTAGCATTTGTTTTGCCTATGTCAATGATATCACAGAATGTACAGTAGGTAATTTAAAATTTAGTCTGTTTGCGGATAATGCACAATTTTTCTGTGCACGTAACTGTGGTTCTTCATCAAATGCTGACCTTCATATTATTCTAAATAATTCTGAAACATTGTCAAAATGTTGGCAACTGCAAGTAGCTCAAAAAATGCTTCATTTTAACGCTTGGGATGTATCGAAATTTTCATATTTCTTTGGCTCAAATTCACTAGTACATGTAAATTCGTTTCATGATTTAGGCATATCTGCATCAGATAATTTGAAGTTTTCACAACATTTTTCTAAGTTATCTTCTATAGCATATGTTTGAGTCTCCTGCCTATTAAATTATTTTCAATCAAGAGATCCTATTTTTATAATGTGTGTGTTTACAACATATGTTAGACCATTGCTTAAATACAACAGTCAACTTTTCAGCCCTCTACTATAAAAGATATTTCGTTAATTAAACGCGTTCAAAAATATTTCACATGAAGTGTTTGCAAACATGCAGGCATACAATACACAGACTATTCAGACCACCTGAAGAAATTGAATTTGGAGTCACTGCAATACCGTCGTAATATTTTTGATATATATTTCATGTATGAATTATTTTAAGTATTGATTGATCAACTGCTAGATATATTCTTTGTAAGGAAACTACTCGTGTACAATACAAGAAATTCTTTAAATATCTTCTATTTATTGATAATGATAACAGCACTATTCAGAATTTATACTTTTAGCAGGTAAAAAAGTATTGGAATTCTGTGCCATATGTTGTGGTAACATCAACATCACTTGAAATGCTTAAATACCGTTTGCACTGTGTTTATTTTAGTAATTTTTGTATATTCCATTAGATTGTCTCAGTGTTAGTGTTTCTTTTTTTGATTTTCTTTTGTTTACTTTCCGCACGCATGTCAGTGCTGCTGTTTGTGACAACATTAGTCCTTTCCAGCGTTCAATATACAATTATTTCTTATAGTTTGATTTATTATTTGATATTTTATAACTTGTACAAATAGTTCAATGTAAATGTATTTTATATATTTATTTAAATACTGTTTCTGCAGGTCCTTGATTTTAGTTTTGAATCTATGTATTAGAGCATTCTTGTTCGCAGCCATATAATTTTTTTTGTAGACCAGAGCTTTCAGCTGAGCCCGGATCTCCATTGGGCAAATTTCGGGAGTGTTGGGTTGATGTTTTGCTCCATAACATAGGGAATTTCTTGCTTATCCAGCCAATTTAGCACTTCCTCACAACAAATCAGACCAAAACAATACTGAAGATCGAGTTTCGTAGTCAATACATTTCAATGACATTTCACCAAGTGAATCATTTATGGTGTAGTTTTTTGGAAGATGAAAATTTCACTCACCACCCACGATGAAATGCTCAGCCACACTAAGACTCGATCCTTCAAAAATTGTTTGAAGGGGCAAATCTAATATTATAAGGCACATCTTCATGATCTCTAAAACTTTTCTTTGCATTATTTGGAGTTTCTCTTTGTTTTTCTTCTGCTTCAAATTTGTTTTCTGTAACAAATTCCATGTTTCTTTAAAATATTCCTGATTTTTTTTCCATTAAAATTGAATTTAAAGCAACTTTTCTCAATGAACACCCGGATTTGTTCTTGAACTTCGTGACAGTTGTTGTTCTTCCTTTAGATTAATTTTGACTTTCTCCCACAACGAGGTTTTCATTTCCTATGACTTGTTAGACTTCAATCGATTGATAATATTGTAGACCGAGTTGTAATCCATTCATATGCGGGAAAAGTGTGAAACTGTGAAGTTTTTGGCATCTTTGTAATCTTTCTGTGGTTCAAAAAATTTGATAATGATTTATATCTATTAAGGCCTTCTAGGGACATGAGAAATTGAAGTGATCTCTTTGTAACACACCAATTTGCGGAAAATTGAATTATTTTGCAATTTATGACTTCAGTGCCATTTGGTTATTTTAAGCGAAAATACGCGAAAAATTGAAATTGAAAGGGTCAATTAATTGTAACTAAGACATTAAAGAATTGCTGTAATTTATTGTTGACTTAAATAGAAACATAACTTAAGAAAAATGCTAATATATAGTATATTTTGAAACTTTTGAAAATCCAGATGTAGTTTTTCCTGTAGTTACTTTTTTGTTATTATAAAAATCTAAGTGGTCGAATGAAGAAAGCTTAAAATGGACTTCCTATTATCATTATTGTATCTTTCAACAAAATGTGTATTTCCTAATAGATACTGAAATGCTGGAGTATCATTGTGAGATAAATACTTAAATTGTATATAGCATTTGTCCCAAAAGACTTTTTATTATTAAATTAAAAATTTTTTCCACTAAATTTGCCACTGATAGTGTGCTTTCCTTTTTTATCATAAGTTTAATGAATGAGTATAATGTCACTTGGGAACAATCGGGGCCTCTATGTTTAATTGATTGCATCTATTAAATCATTAACTACTAACAGTGAAAGTTTAGGATCTCAACTAAACAAAAGGGCTCCGATTGTGGTAACCAGGGAAACTGGTTAACCCGATATACATTATAATAATATTATAATAATATCACCTACCATATATTATTATTATTTATTTGTAGTGTTATTTGATTTATTTCATTTACTTTAATTTTATTTGTAACTTTTCTAATTTCGAGAATAATCATTTGAAATAGTGTCATATTGCGCGAAATATTTCTTGCTATGAAATATATCTGTCGCACGATGGCGTACGAAAATTGATTTTGAGTGCTATCTTAATACAGGGCATAAAAATTATTTTTAGCAATTGCTCTAAATTGGCCTGCATTTTTATACCGTCATGAAATCTTTCTGCATCATGAAGCAATGCGCATTGTAGTGCTGGCTTTCTTTAAAGGAAATGTTTTCTAGATTTTGTGGCAATTTGCATTTTATTCGCCCATATATTTTCTTGAGAAGTCATAGAAAAAAGTATTTTTAGGGATTTTTCTAAATTGGTCTGCATTTTTATTCATTACCAATTTACTACAAAATATTTTACAAAGGTAATGATCTGGGAGTGCTTCTCCCTTTATGGACCAGGTCACACTAATATTGTGGACAAAACCCTTAAATCAACAAATCAACCGAATCATCGACAATTGTGTGATTCCTCAACTTAGCTCAACATATCCAGATAGAAATTGTTTTTTCAAGACAATGCTTTTTGTCATGTTCGTTGGACATGCAAGGAACATTTTCGAAGAAATGGAATAAATGTCTTGACTTGGCGAATTGCCAGGCCTTAATCCCATAGAAAATTTATGGGCTATCGATAAACAACTAATGAATATAGCACATAGCATAATTAAGCAAGAACTAGTCTCAAATTTTATGAGGATGTGGCATCACGATCAAGAAATCAGGAAATGTGTACGAAGTTGATAGATTCAATGCCAGTAGAATTCAAGCTGTTATCAAATGAAAAGGAGGATAGATGAAGTACTAGATATTCTTTATTGCTAGTGATAAAAACTCTTTGTGAGAAACTGACTTTTGTTATTTTTGCACTATAAATTTGTACTCAATTCTATATATATATATATATATATATATAATTAATAAAATAGTTTTTTTTTATTTTATTGAAATATACGATATATGACAACTTGCTGTTGCGTACTCTGTGTATATAGATATCTTTAGTGCATGTACTCACAACAAAGTTCCATTGAAAAGAGAGTATGACAAGTAAACTTTAATAGGAATTACGTCATGTTCTGTAGATGACATGGTGACATGCTGCACATATAAACGTTTTCCTAAGAAAAATTAGATTGTAATGTGACCCCCAGACTAGGTTTTATAGACCCATGCTGTTATATTTGATAGTCCTTTAGATTTATTAACGTTTATTTCAGAGAAAAAAATTTCCAATTTGGCCTCTGGCACTGCAGGTGATCTTTATGTTTTTCATTGTTAAATAGAAGGAAGGGATGGTTTAATAATATAGCTTCTCATTCTTCTATACGCATTCTTGTTTTTCCTCGGTTTAAACTACAATTTATTTCATCATATACTTCTTCTTTTGTAATAGACTTAGCTTTTTATTCTCTGATACATTTAACTTTGTAGGAAATGTTTTTTTTAATTTAGTTTCTGATTTGCATATTTACAATCTTCAAGAATTTCCTTTTCTCTTTTAAGAGTTTGTCTAGGGTCGCACCTCTTATTTTTTCAGTGAAGTATTTTGTGGACACTTCTTCTGACGGGATTCTTTTACAATGTCATGTATCGTTTAGTCAGCCTTAGAAACAATTATATTCACACATTAATTTTCCAAAATATCATCCCAATCTATTATTATATAATGAATTATTTTTGTATTTATTTCACACAGAATTTAAACAAAGGTAAGCATCCGTTAGGTATACAACTTCCAATAAGGACCTGTTGCGTATTTTGATCTTCTGACTAGTTTCCCAACCAGGCACTTTGCTCAAATGCATTACATAATGCCAAAATACTCTTGCACTTTCCTCAAATTCCTTGCTTACATGATGCAGACTTCAGGTTTGAGTTCTAGTATACATGATTCATGGTGAAATTTCGAGTCTTTTCTCTAAAATATTAGTTCAATCGAATTCTCTCAAATTTATCATAATTCGGCGTTTTCAATGTTAAATTTTTATTAGTTGCAATAGGTAAAGAAACTGAATTATAAAATAATTCATTCTTACTATGATGTCAATGCCATAAGGTGAGGGAAAGTTTCCAGGAGCCCAAGAAATAGCAATTTATCATTAATGAATGACAGAAGTCACCGCAAAGTTAACCTAGTTAGATTATGGTGGTCTGTTCTTTACCTAGATATTTACAGGGAGTTCACATTGCTTGGGCTGAGATTTCAAACTAGGATAATTCCAAGGATTTTGCTTCTGTTTTGAGTTGCATTGCCAACAACAAAAGATATAAATGGATTAGTAGTTCCAGTGTATGTTTTGAACATAGATGTCATAACTTGTCATAACTAGTGTTCAAGTATGCAACAATTATCAATATGGAAAAAAAATTCAAGTTATCGATATAAAGGACACGTTGAAAAGCTTGTTGTTCTTGGTCATTATTGCATGATAAGTAATGTTCCATGTCTTTATGATGTAGGTTAGAATGCTTCTACTATTGATGAACTTTTCTTAGTGAACGATCGTAATTCCTCATTTCATAGACACCTCATCATTATGAGTAAAAAGTCTTTGCTCGTTTCAATACAAATTGTAAATTATTAGTAAGCATAATATTGTTAGAGAGAAGTAAGCTAACTGACTGTAGTAATCTAAAAATTGAATTTGGAGAAGTTCATTATTGAAACCAAAGCAGCTGGGATTAATCTAATTGTACGTGCGGGTCCATATCTTTGCGCTAAAAGGGATTTTGCGGACTACCTTGGTTTTTTGAAAATAATAACATAACCATTCGCACTTCTGATCCCAACTACATGTTTTACGTAAGAAGATGGTATAAGGTATTGTTGCCAATTCTAAAAAGACACTTATACATTAATGGGGGAAACATTATTTCCATTCAGGTTGAAAATGAGTATGGAAGCTACTACCAATGTGATGGGACATATATGGATGAACTATATGAAATATTCTCATCTGGTTTAGGTAAGGACGCTGTTCTCTTTACAACAGACCCACCATCAGTATTCAGTCTTCAGTGTGGTGCTCAAAAAGATGTGCTCGCCACTGTTGATTTTGGCCCAAATTAGAAGGAATCCAATATGCGTATATTTTTGGAATTACAAAATCATTTTGGGACAGGTGGACCGAAGGTTAATTCCGAGTATTATAGTGGATGGTTAGTTCACTGGGGTGATCCAACTTATTTTCACAGAAATATTTCTGATTTTATTAATAAACTTGAATTTTTATTATCTCTCTACACATCAGTGAATACATATATGTTTGAAGGCGGGACTAGTTTTGGCTACTGGACTGGTGCAAACACTGAAATATCGGTACAATTCTCTTAAATATAAAATTATCATATACTTAGGGTGGTCAAAAAGTTTTTTACTAAAGAATCCAGGCATAATATGACTCATTCGTATAGTAAATACTAAATATATGCGTAAAGCACATTTCTGTATATTTGCACTTTGATCCCCCACAAATATGCCTTTGTGCAAACAATAATCTGTGCACGATAATTATTGAAAAAAGGAAAATGGACTGCGAACGTAAGTCGTAACGTTTTTTTATTGAGACAATGAGACGAAACGGGGAATCAGCATCCCATATCTATGATTTATTAAATGGTGCGTGGAACAGAGAAGCACCCTCACGTGCAACGGTGTTTCGTATTTATAAAGAACTGGATAATGGAGTGCGTCAGTCCTTTGAAGAGGCAGACCGAATCGGGAGACCATCATCAATTTGTTTTCCAACCAACATCGATTTGGTCAAGCAATTGGTTTTTGATAACTGCCATATATCGACTAGAGAAATTGAAAATGCAGTTAATATTAGTCATGGTTCAATCTTGAATATATTGCAAAATCACTTGCATTTAAAAAATTTGTGCAGCCGATGGATACCACACGAACTGACGAAGTCTAGCAAAAATAGAGCGAGTCGCTTGTGCGAAAGTGTGGATAGAAAATTTTGCGTCCAATGATTTATGTAATATTAATTTCATTGATGAGAAATGGTGTTACTTGCGGTCTGTTGGATCTAAACAATCCAATAAATCTTGGATATCTGATGCGAGTGAGAAACCAAAGGTGTGGCGGCGAACAATATCGGATAAAAAATTCATGATAGTGGTAGCAATATCGTTGGGTGGTAAATGGAAGCAACCGTCTTACTCACCTGACTTCAACATGCTTGATCGTGGATATTTTCTTTCTTTGAAGTCAAAAGAGACAAAATTAGTTTTGCTTCAGTCGATAAATTGGAAACTTTCCTTTTGGATACGGTATAAATAAAAACGCATTTAAGAAACAATTTGATCACCTAATGAATTACTTAAATCGTGTAATCAATTTAGACGGTGACTATATCTAACAAAAATATAGTTTTATTTTATAATACTAATATTTATTTTTATTAAAAGGAAAGTCTCAAAACTTTTTGACCACCCTAAGTATATATATATATATATATATATATATATATAGTTTGTTGCTGTTGAAAATGCAAAATGTATATTTTTAAACAATTTCCCTCCCAGCCTTGGTAAATTCTCAGTGAGTTTAAACCTCTAAGTGTCAAGAATATTCCAATTGACAAACAATAGATCATACTATTTACAAAGATCGAGAAGATGAAATACATGTCATTTTTACAGCAAGGAGGATATTGCAATTAGCACGTAATTCTGTATATTTTTGTTTAACGAAGAAATATATTACCATAAACAAATAGATGGATGGCCAATTGAGTCAATAATTAATTCAAGTTAAGTCAAATTTGCAATTGACCTAACTAGGAGCAATTTGAAAACTTCGAAACTATATTTACAGAATTGTACTCAAACGAAGAATCCCTAAATTTTTTAAAATATTTAAATTTGTGTATAGCAGAAATCAAACATGATGAAAACCATGCATAGAAATTCTTGATATTACAGTAATTTACGCATATGAATCAAATTTCGGACAAACTTGGATGTGTTCATGCTCTTTACATTGTTATGAGTGTTATAAAATTTTACATTGCTTCGCGCCTAAGCAAACGAAATTTGAATCTTACTCAAATTTAAAATTATTGATAGCAGATATATACAAAGTCACAGAAGATCTTAAATATAATTCGCTTGATTATTTTTAATAAATTTTTATTTAAAATATATAGTCTAATGTAAAAAATATCAAAGAAAAAACTAATGTATCCTGGAAGTTAGCTTTCAAGGAAATATAAGAAACCATAAAATATGCAGTAATGAAAAGTTAATCAAATTCGAAATTTTGTCCAGTTTTTTGGGCAAAGAAGAGCCTGTAAATGTTTCATGATGAGAGATTTTATACTCCTTTGATTGTTTTCCATTTCATTTATTCGTCCAACTGTAATGAATTTTCAAGATTAAACGCTTTTGGAACCTCCCAGCTATATATGTATATAGAAACTTCAAAAACAAAAAAACAAGAAAACAAAAAATATTCCATCAATTTCTCAAAAGAAAAATGCAGTGCAAATTTATTTCGAAATTCCTATATCGTTTAAAATTTTTAAGTAGTTCCTGCCCCATACCATACCATTAATGATACCATATTATTTAATCTGATACGTAACAATATGACCAGTACAGGAAATGGAATCGGGATAGTAGCAGTACCGCAGACCTCTAATTTCTTTACCGTAATAATCTTTTGATTATTTCTCAAAAAGTTTGTGAAATTTTTAAGTGAGACTTTGTGTCTTTTCTTAGCACTAGGAACACGAGAATAGGTCAAGATGCTCTTTAAGCATTTTTTTTACCTCATTATTCATTCAACAAAAACAATAGCAGGTACGTATACTTCCAATTATTTTGATAATTTACATTAAAATGCTTCATCAATATGAAACATAGGCGTATGTCTATTCAAAACCTATGCACAACTCAAGTTATGTTATGAGCCTCTCTTTGAAAGGCAATCACAATTACTCTGCCATTATTTTGGAATAATCTATATTGTCTATTGGCATCAGATACAACAAATTGCTAGGCTAGTCCAATCTACTTAAGTCAACTTCAAAGCTGTTATTACGTAATAATGTTTTCTTTCAGTTTCCCTGACGTATCTGGTTTCTCAATTGCTGAAATATATGAATCAATTCATCATACCTTAAATGGGTATCAATGTTTCATTCAGAATGAGAGAAACATGCCAAGACACTTTCTGTTGTAAATGATGGATTACAATAATTCTTTGTTGGGTATTTGTGCAAAAGAATGTCATTTTCCATGAAGTCATTATAGAATAACCACACTTGCTTGAACCTATTTGGCATAAACTCTAATTTATTAACATTCTAACAGCTTTCCAATGATTAAGCAATTTACTGTTAATGAGACTAATAAGTTATCCATTCAATATGTTTTCATGGACATATTGTTTTACTAAACTCTTGCAGTTACTCCATCACAGATATAAGGAGGGCAAACACTGGCACACATCGCCTAATGCGACGGGGAAGCCAATCAATTCATCTAACGTAGTACTTAACTGAGGTGCCAGTAATCACAGTTTTGGTAAATATAAGCAATTTTTACGGAATCAAAATAGAATAGAAAGCCAGAACGAAACACACATAGTGTTAGAGGAAAAGATGAAGAATTCACAAGGCAAATGAAGGTAATACATTGCACAAAAATAAGAAAGAAATTTCATAATATTTCATATAATTGATTGATTCTATTTTCTAAAAATACAAATGTGTCAAGAATTAAAGGCCAAATATGAAACATTAGTATATTGCATGTAAGCAAATTTTTATGAAATTAGCAATAATTAAATTATTAATAAATTATTCACTCCATAATGGAATAATTTCTTGAATGTTTTGATTGCTAAGATTTCCTTCTTCATTAGATTATGCTGTTGATAAATACTAGAAGTTCACTCAAAAATAGTAATGTAGCTTCCGTGTAAACAATGTTATCTTATATTACAAATTTACATCTTATTGCAAGATTCTTTATCTGAATTAATGCATAAATGGATATTATTGTATTGCATACTTTGCTTTCTCTGGATAGTTGCCGAAACAAGGCGTACATTTAAATTAGATACTGAAAAGAGACTATTCATCAAGAATGGAAAGCCATTCCAATATGCCTCAGGCAGTCTGCACTATGCTCGTGTGCCTCCACACTACTGGAAAGACAGGCTCTCGAAAATCAAAGCTGCAAATTTGAACACCGTTCAGACGTATGTGATGTGGAATGTTCATGAAAAGGAAAACGGAAAATTTCAATTTTCAGGACAGGCAAACTTAGAAGCATTTATTAATGCTACTCAAGCAGCGGGACTCTACTTAATAGTTCGAGCAGGCCCATACGTTTGTGCTGAATGGGAATTCGGGGGACTTCCTTGGTTTCTAGCAAATAAAAATATTACAGTGCGTTCTTCAGATGAAAATTACATGTTCTATGTCAAAAGATGGCTTAGACAGTTACTTCCAAGGCTTCAACGGAATTTATATGTTAACGGGGGTAATATCATATTAGTTCAGGTTGAAAATGAATATGGAAGCTACAATCAATGTGATAAAAAGTATATGAAGCAGCTCTATAAGATTTTTAGGAAACATCTAGGAAATGAGTTGATTCTATTCACTACTGATTCTGCACCAAACCTAAAATGTGGTTCATATCCAAAAATGTTTGCAACGGTTGATTTCGGTTACTCTCTATCGAAGAAGACGATTAATGATTATTTTAATGAGCAAAATAAATACGGAGTTGGAGGGCCTAGAGTTAATTCAGAATATTACAGTGGATGGCTTGTTCATTGGGGTGACTCTTCTCTTTTTCAGACGAATATTTCAAAGTTCATTCAGAATTTGGACTTCATGCTTTTATTGAATGCTTCCGTTAACATTTATATGCTCGAAGGAGGAACAAATTTTGGATATTGGAGTGGCGCAAATTCTGCTCAATCCGTAAGTTTATTTAATTCTGCCTCCATACAACAAATGATGCTTGAATGTAACAGTAGATTAGAAAATTTAAATTCATTAAGAATATAATTAATTTTTAAATATGCTCCCACAAGTAAAATCGCATTTAAGTGACAACAATTCTTTTAATTCTTTTGACATTGATAAATTTTATACATGCTAAAAGTAGTTCAAATAATTTAAAATAATTGTCTTCGTTAAAATAAGTCTCAAAGAAAAAAGAGATTCATCTAAAGATGTCTAAGTCTTCATAATTTCAAGTTTAACTTAATAATATTATATAATGCTATTATATAATTCCTTAATTTTACAACGTCAGCTTTGCTATCTGTTGTCAAATCGAAATTAATTAAATCACTAAAACATGTAAGTATATTTAGGATTTTTCAAATAACAAATTCTTTCTGACTTTGTAAAATTGAATGTACAATGCTAATGTTGTACAGTATGTTGTTTAGAGGAGTAATTTTTTAAGTACAAGTTTGTTATGGCTAAATTGTATTTCATTTTTTAAATTTCTACTTTTTTCAACGATGCAGTACACCAAGAGATGCATAATACCATTGTTTTTGTAATTAGCATCACACACTGATTGCCTCAGACGAATACCTTTTTTGTTGAAATTTAAACTAATTTGCGTTTTATTGCTTAAATTCAGAAGAATCAAGATTCATATTTGATCATCCTGAAAAATCATGTTGCTCTATCATGTGGCCAATTTCGTAATTTTAAATTTATGCATGATGCTGCAACACCACATAAAGCGAAGATAGCAGAGATTAGCTCACTTCACTTATTCGAGAAATAGTCATTGCGATTACTTCCTCTAAAGATATTTGAAATTCCGTGTTTATCGAAGTAATCCATTGACTATCCAACAATTGAAGCAAATCAATATTGACGAAGTGAATGACTTGACCTACGACAAGAATTGCTACGAAAATCGGCCTAGTCCATTTTGGACTTTTGCATAACAGTTTTGAGCATCAAGGTGATTACACTAAATTTCACGCATTTATTCTCAATTAAAATGAATTTAATAAATGTAGGCAAAAAAGAGCTTTTGTTCTACCGAGAATTGGATTGTTTTTCAGGCATACTTTTTCTTATCAACAAAGCCTTTCTTATTTTGGTCGAATGGGTATTCCTCGCTATCTTTTACAGATTATGCACAACATATATTTAATTTTTTTCAAAATGTGGTCCAAACCCGTTCCATAGCCACTTGCATCCTTGCAAAGTATAGTTTCCAACTTCTACATAATTTAGGATGCCTACAGAATTTGAGGATTTAGAAGCATGCAACAATTTAGGAGGAAAATTTTTTAATATATGACAATTTCTGGAGATCATTGAAGAATTAATAATTACTAAACCACCGACTTTGTTTACACATATGGGCTAGGTATGTTAGTCCCGTGAATAATTTTGCAGTAATTGCGAAAATTCCCCGGACTGTAACATCGGCAGTTCATCTAAAATGACAATTAAAATATTCATATTTCTGATATTTTAGACTTAATTTAGATTGGATGAACTTTTAGTTAACCAAGTGCTTAATGAAAATTTGATATCCCTAGAGTTGTTTAGTAAATTAATCAACAAGCGAATAAATCCGCTTTGTGCTAATCTAATGCATGCAGCAAGCAATTGAGTGTTTCCATGCATTAAAAGATCAATTTTGTTCATCTGTATTAGTTTCTTGAATGCACCAATGTTCAAACATGAAAATGAAATCTTAAGACTACTATGTCATGTTTGTCACATTGATGAAATATTGTAAATTTGCTAAACAGATAACTCAAGTGTGAATAGCTTAACCCAATAATAGGCAGTGTTCCGTTTTTAAACACTTTTGTATTTGTATTCTATTTTGAATTGAGAAGCTTAAGACTTGAAATGTGGCTACGCATTATTATGCATAAATTGAAATACTTGAATTAAGCCTTCTAGTACAAAATGAGTAGGACTGGATTACACGTTTTTATCAATTCAAGAACTTAAAAATTGCTATATTGGAAACACGGCATTGGGAAACATGTGCATGTCCGGGATCGATTTCCTTAATATGGGCTGCATAAAATTAGTATATTTTGTTGCACTATGTACAAGATATTAGTGTTGTTGCCCTCCAGAACTTCCTTTTGATTTAAGTTAATATTAATTATATCAATTAGCTAAGGTATGTTGATTGGATTTAATAGTAAATTTCCATGCCTCTGCAACTCATCATAGAATGGAAAAGAAGAATAACTGCCCAGAGTTGTATTTTGCGATAATAAATTCGAAAAAAAATTTAATGAGGATATACAAGGGTAAATATTTTGGTTATAATTATTAATCTCATTTTGCAAAGAATGTTATGGTTATACGTTTGAGGGTGTGAATTTATGCATACGAAAACAAAAGTAAATCTCCAGTGTTTTAAAGCATGAATAAACATGTTTTGAGAAGATAGTACTTCAATTTTCAAACACGTGGGAAATGTTAAAATTAGAAACAATGCAAAACGTTATTTCCAATCTAAAGCATCCTTGATAGCCATTGCAGTTAAGCATTTTTCACAATATTTGATGGTTTCCTTGAAAGTTTTTTGACACTCATAACTCACAGGCTAATAAGGACATCCAAAATTTGAATGCGCCACAAGATTTAGAATTACCTTTTTTCTCATTTATACTTTATAATCCCGCCATTTACAAATTTTGTACAGTGGTAAGCAGTCTGAATTTTCTAACTGCTTACTTGAACAATATATTAGGCAGTTCACTGTCAGAAGCAGGCGTCTAATTTCCTTAATACAACTCAATCACTATTCTACATGAAATGCCTGAAAAGTCCTTTGTTATTATTTATCGCATTGATCTATTAAATGACAGACGTAACAAAACTTTTAACAATAATTGCTTAAACAAATGAAGTACTCACTACACAACCTAAATGAAAGATAAAAAATTGCAAATAAAATTTCTATAACTTACAAATTGTAAATTAATATAGATTTGTTTATTCCCAACAAGCACTGGGTAATGTTTGCTAATATGTAACGCAATGCAAACTGTACAAAGATGGGGCGTAATGTGGAACTTGGACATTATAAATTTGATTAAACTATTTGTTTGGATTAACTGTGGTTAAGTTGTTTGCTTTAATAAAAGCTATCTCACATTTAATAAGCAAATATATTAAAGGTAAACAATTTGTTTCATCTTGTAGTAAAATTTATGTAAGATTGTGAAAGATGAAACTGTGCCAATCACTGCTAATATTATGGCTACTTAATATTTTCGCATTAAAATTTATAGAATGCAAACGAGCTTTCACGGTTGACATAAAAAACAGGCAATTTCTTAAGGATGGTAAGCCTTTTCGCTATGCTTCGGGAAGTCTTCACTACGTTCGTGTTCCTTACCAATACTGGAGTGATAGGCTTCTAAGAATGAAAGCTGCAAACTTAAACACTGTTCAGACATATGTGATGTGGAACTTTCATGAATACAAAAACGGATCATTTGATTTTACTGGACAAGCGGATTTAGAGAAATTTATTCTCGAAACACAAGCGGCTGGGATGAATCTAATTGTACGTGCTGGTCCATATGTCTGTGCTGAATGGGATTTTGGGGGACTACCTTGGTTTCTTGCACATACAAATATAACGATTCGCACCTCCGATCCCAACTACATGTTTTATGTAAGAAGATGGTATAAGGTATTGTTGCCAATTCTAAAAAGACACTTGTACATTAATGGGGGAAACATTATTTCCATTCAGGTTGAAAATGAGTATGGAAGCTACTACCAATGTGATGGGACATATATGGATGAACTATATGAAATATTCTCATCTGGTTTAGGTAAGGACGCTGTTCTGTTTACAACAGACCCACCATACAGTCTTAAATGTGGTACTCAAAAAGATATGCTTGCCACTGTTGACTTTGGCCCAAATTATAAGGAATCCAATATGCGTATATTTTTGGAATTACAAAATCATTTTGGGACAGGTGGACCGAAGGTTAATTCCGAGTATTATAGTGGATGGTTAGTTCACTGGGGTGATCCAACATATTTTCACACGAACATTTCAGGCTTTGTTAACAAACTTGATTTTCTGTTATCTCTCAATGCATCAGTAAATACGTACATGTTTGAAGGAGGGACAAGCTTTGGCTATTGGAGTGGTGCAAATGTTGGAACATCGGTAGGATTCTTTAAAATATGAATTAACACACATATAATGTACGTTTTGAATTGCATGAAAACGTCTGAAAAGCTTAAAATTTTACAATTGTAATAGGTCTACTAAAAGAATTGCGTAATAACATTTTTGCAATTCTAATATAATTTCTGGAATATCTTTTCTTCAATAGAAGAAAACAGCCCGCGAATATACCAAAATTGAAATTAGCCTGGAGGGGAGAGTTACTTCAGACTCCAGTGGCAACAAAATATTAGATGCTATAGAAACACTTGGTTATTTCCTTTGAAATAAGCCTTGAGTTTTCTTATGTAGTTAACCACAAATAGCACATCACATCTTTAATATTAGAAAACCTTTTTCTACATTTGGAATCCATTTTTTCAATCTTATTAAGACATTTCGAAATTCTTGAATATAAATAATCTATGGTTGATTGTTTTGTTATAGAAATATTAATGTGCTTGCAGCATTTAAAAGTACACACAATTTTTCCCTGAAACATCAAATTTTTTGAGAAATTTCAATTTTTTTCATATACTTAATTTTCAAAGAATAATGCGAAATAAAGCTGCTGAAAACAGGAAGTTCTAGTACTAGCAGCCTCATTCACAAAGGATCGAAATTGGCCATGATTTAGAGGCGCAAAATATGGTGTTTTCATAATAAGTATTTAGGGATTGAAAAAATTCCTTGCGTGTTACTTAGGGCTAAGCCAGCAAAATACAACTGCATAAAATCTGTCTTGTAACAGTTCCCTCATTCTTTGTGAAAGTTTTTAAGATATCAAATTGAAATTGTCAAACAAAATAAAATTAATTATGAATAAATAAATTTAATTTGAATTTTTTATTCAAAATCATACAAAATTTCACTGAAAATAATATCAATTTCTAGAGTTGGTTATGATTAATTTTCTTTATTGTCAAAAAAACTTGCCTACTCCACTTAGATTATGTATGTCAAAATTTTCTAATCTCGCTTAATGCGCTTTACCTTTTCAGAAATTTCACAGGCACCCACTAGATCGCCTAGTGGTGAAAAAATATTTGAACTGCATCGCAGATATATAGCTACCATGTCACTGCACTGTACACTACCGCACTGGTCACTGTAATATAAACAGCATGATTCACAGCAAACATAAACCTATGAATATCTAAAACAAGTGAATTCCGGTATAATTAAAGAAGTAATAATCAAAAACTCATTTTTTAGAAAATTTAGTGCATCAATATCAATTAATTATCTAAAATATCAAATCCTATGTAGCAACCCTCGTAAAATTGTTGGGATGTTTTAAAAAGTGTCCCAACTATTTCAACATTTTTTGCATCTTTTTGGAGTCATTTAGTATACAAATTGGGAAAAGATGAATCTATTGATTTGAGACTAAACAAAGCAAATCTTTTGACACTGAACTGTTTAATTATTTTTGTAAAAACATTAGATTAAAAAATAAATTTTGTTCAACTTGAGCATCGTCAATTTACAAAATTTTCTCTTTAAATATGCATTATTTTATTAAAAGATATTATTTTGTAATTAAACGTTGATTAGAGGTAATTTATGCTGTTATATGTAATTATCTTTGATGTTAAGACTTGGTTGCATTTGTCTTATGGATATACTCTCAATTTTTGGAGATTGTTGACTTTAAAATTTGATGTAATAATTTAGTGCACATTTTCTTAAGTGCTATGATGGTGTTTTCTTAGTTTCATATTCTTTTATTCTTCTGCATTGTTATCTGTTAATATATCCAATATAGTCCTCATTACAGATGCAATTGATTTTATATGCGACATTGGACTTATCGGATATTTTCTCATTAATTTTAATTCTAGGTTTTGACTAAGCTTTCGCTTTGTATACACAAATCTTACATTTTTTTTTAAATCGGTATGCATTTTGTTTATCACAATTACATTATTGTTCATTTTTATTTAATAAATATTATACAAATTATATATATAT
>CABFPE010000699.1:381861-392092 GCA_900660155.1 Hofstenia miamia | reverse complement strand
ATATATATATATATATATAGATATGCATACTACTAGTATTGTATTAATTAAATTAATAATTATATATTCTCAACTCTATTCCAGTTATAAAATAAATTATTTTCAAGTTAGCACTGCGTTTGAAACGCTAATATTGTAAAAATGGTATATTATTCAATATCGAATTTAAGTTTCAAATTTTAAATTTATATCGTTTATCATTGATTAGTATAATATGTACTTACGGGTTTGTTTATATAAATTGAATTTTTCGAAGCAAAAGTTTTTATGTGTGTTTAAGCCAATCAGGTTTATTTTTTATTATTATTGGATGTTATTTTCTATCAGAAAGAATATCATTTTATACACCATTTAAAGATGATGTCTGTATAATTAAACATATTTTGGAACATCAAAGTTATTTAGAGATTTACTGCGAATCATCAAATTTTTCAATGAATCTTTTACTAAATTACAATCACTTAATAATACAGATTTAGTTATTTATATCCAAATGTTTGAATGAATATAAAAGCAAGTAAACTACTACATATGTTAACAGGGTGCAAATAATTCACTTAAAAACAAATTGTGAACTGAATGATTTATCCTTCTATTAATACAGTAAACTGAAACAATCAAGGAAATTGGAATATTTTAGCACTTCTCGAAAAACTTCTTAAACGCTTATAATTAAAAATTTAATAAAGTATCCAAAATCTGAGAGCAACAAGAGATAAAGGAGTGTCCGTTCCCAGCACTATCCCTCTAAAAAGAGCCATTCCTTGAAGCATCCTCTGATGTTGCTCATGACGCACTTCAACGGGTTTCGGAGGTCTATGCATACATCAAGAACCATTTGTGAAAACTTGTCGAATTGCGTTAGCTTTCCGAGCTATGCATAGTGTTTTGAGAAACAAACGTCTACTTTCAACTCGCTGATGCCTTTGTGGGTACATTGGA
Organism: Hofstenia miamia; assembly: GCA_900660155.1. NCBI lineage: Eukaryota > Metazoa > Xenacoelomorpha > Acoela > Hofsteniidae > Hofstenia > Hofstenia miamia. Next base: position 391,150 of record CABFPE010000699.1, on the reverse strand, counting down.
CCCAATCTTTTTTTAAAATGCAATCAAATCAATTTTAGCTAAAAATTGTCACTGCATTAGTGTATTTTCAACCTTCTTAATGAAAAATTTAAATACCTTGAAAAAATGTTTTGTATAACTATTATATGCTAGTATTCCTTAAATCACATGTCGCGTTTCTTGTCAAATGTTGCACCTGGCTTATGAATATAAGCAAATAGATTCAATAATCAGATTTTGTTATAGATTGTAAGATTTAGGCCCTTACAAGCTTTTATCTCTCTCAAGCTTTAGAGCAATACAGGCTCTTGCTTCAATGCGTGATAATTCATTCTGTTAAAGATGTAAGTATAGTAGTTATATGAATATTCCAACAAAACTTAATGATGAGTGCATAGAAAGTTGGCATCAGGTGCTTTTATAATGAATGGATCTTTTAAAAAAGTTTGCTTTCTAGACTGAACTGAAGTATCAGTTTTGTCAGCATCAGTTAATCACAGCGCCAATTCAATGTGCAATTGTAATTCTTTAGCAAATATTTCTAGATAAAATTGTCAAAATAAGATTTTCTCTGTTTAAGGACAGCCTCTTTCTGCAAAAAACACTATTTATTTAAAGCATGGGTCAATGCGTAGATTGCATTTGCATTAAAATCCCAGCACGGTAGATGCTAATATATACATATTAGACTGGCTAATTTCTAAACTCGATTGTCGTGAGCAAGTTGCTGCACGTATTATTTTTGTAGATATGTTATCCGCGTTTAATACCGTGTCACCTTACAAAATTTTGGCTGTTATAAATAAGCACTGTAACACACAAGATTACTGGTTTATTAATTGGCTTCAATCACATATTATTACCTGATCAAAAATAGTATTGGCTATTGATGGCAAATCTTCTAGACCGGTTCTTCTTGGAATACCCTAAGAAGATTCTTTCTCTCCCTTACTTATATTAATTATACTGCTGAACAGGATGACTACTTTGCATGACCACTATATAATGAAATGATTAACTCTAGTAAGTTTAGTGAATGTAGAATCACAAGATTAATTAGGAGTATACCATACATCCGGTATTCTGACTCCATAAAAAGGGTACTTCATAGCAATAGATACAAAAGACAAAGACTTAATTGATCTCTGATTCCAGAACCAACTATCGGTAATTGACCATAACTAAGCTTTCTTTTGGTAACAAGGAAAGTTGTGTGCACCAATTCCACATGGCATCACGCCGAAGATCAATCATGAGCTGAATGAATCCTACGCAAAACAAACAGTGCTGCCTTAAGTTGCTCACTTTGTATTACCTATCTCAATAAAGACCATTATCCCTAGACCCACATATAGATAATAAATAATGTAGATAGCAAGTAGTTACCATGCATTCGTACAGAACAACAGTCATGATTTAACTAAAGTGTAAAATGTTATGTGCTTTGTCCAAACGAAAAGGAAAGAGCAAGTTATATTAACTAGTCGAGTCATACACCTATACTTAACCTAATGAGACCACAATTCGGAGTAACCGACTCAAGAAGCTATTAGTCCCAACTAATTCCAACACGATTCCCAAATTATTGTCGGAGCCTATCTAATAATTATCATGTAGATAAAAATACTTAAAAGCACAATCAAGAGAGAATTACACTAGCACAAAGCTAAACCAAATTGATTCTATCAAACGAATTACAGGTTGCCCTACGTATATATACAAAACAACATGATTATTATACCTGCACTTTTTTTACACGTAATTCCCTCATTAATTTCAAAGTTTAATTTAAGCAACGTAAATTTGAATCGAGGGGACAATCAAATACTGAACTATTTCAAATGATTATTCTCGAAATTTGAAAAATTACAAAATAAATCAAAATGAATCAAACGACACCACAAATAAAAAAAAAATATATATATATATATATATATATATAGTAGGTAATATTATTACAATGTATATTAGAAAAGGCACTGCGGGACTCTTCTTAAAAAAGGGGCAAAAAATTATTGCACTGTTGAGGTGTGATATCTTAGAAACCTGTTTTTTTTGAAAAAATATTTTATCTCAAATCAATTTCTTTTTGAGGAAATTAATCATTGAATTGAAAGAGAAATAGGAGAGAGACCTTATACCCCAGCATTTGATTATCACAAGTATTGCGCTAGAATCTGCTTTAAAATGTGTAAAAATAAAAGAATATAGGCCTATGTTTTGTTATTTTCTTTAACTCAACTATTTTGAAATCATTTATAGGAACACTTTATATCTGAAATAATGGATTTCAAATAGAATACATTTCAAAATAACACCATCATTTTCAATAATGTTAATCAAAGATTTAACCTAGTTTAATGAATTCAAGATTTTTTATAACGATCTAGAAAAAAATTTTATTCTCCTAAAATTGATTGCTTTATGTATTAATAGCATAAATCACATGTATACATCTATATACATTAGAATTAAAAAATTTATAAATGTATTTCATACAGTAAAAATATATTCCGATGCATTTAGCCTAATAAAGAATAAGTTTTAAATTTACTTAAATCAAGTATTGCTAAGAAATTCGAAATTTCGATTTGATAAAACTCTAATCAATTCAATCAACTCACCATGAAAGGGAGGGAAGCTGAACCCCCTCTTGCCCCCCGACTCGCGGCGCCTATGCATATTGGGGTAACCAACGAAATTTTCGATATTAGTCTCTACTGGTTTACCTGGTTACCACAATCGGAGTCCCAATATTAGTCATTACAGGTTTCATAGATAAAATCAATTAAATATAAAGGCCCGATTGTTCCCCGAGTGACACTACATGACTGCCAATAAGCTGATGGCACTGTCGACGCCTTTGCAATCAGCAGTTTGTGTCCTGAACATGACTAGAACATGGTTCAATCTCTTTTGGCAAACGCTACTCACCCACACTATAATAGGCTAAATTTAATTATAATATCAATCCATCAAAGTGCCGAGAACTGAAATTCGCCAATCCTGGTGTAAAAAATATATGTATATGATATTCAGTACCTAAGCCCTTTTATTAAACGAAAATGTCGTAGAATTTTAACTATTTTTCCCATATCTGTGAATTATGTTTGATTCCAATCAAAATTTTAGTAAATACGTCTCAGGAATTCTATCCAAGGTTTTTCACATTGTAAGCTCCACAGCTTATGTTTGTGGATTTTTAAAAACCGAGGGTTGCTAAATATGTACTTAAGATGTATGTATTATACAGAACACCTGCCTGGTTCCTTTTAACTTTATTTAAATAATTCATTTCACTAAACATGCAGCACGCATGTGATATATGATGTAGTGGAAATAAAACATTATTATTTTTATTAATATTTCTGGTAAAAATATGCTAAAACCTCTTCACGTTAACTCCAATAGAGACGGCCAACATCGACTCAAAACAAATTAGTATTAACTTCAGAAGCAGAAATCAGAAGCTGCATTGAAATGGTATTTTGATCATAGTAAGCAAATATGCAAATCTATCTTTTTGAACACATTTAGGTTGAATAAGCTATGTTTTTTTAACAGCATCAACTGAGCCAGCTCTATTTACGATTTTGATGTTATCGATCATATATTAGGCATGCGTTTAGGAACAGAGCATAAAATTCGTAATTGGATTTATTTTAAAGTTTTAAAATTTTCCTAAAATGTGCAAGAAACTCAATTTTGAAAAATCGATACTTCATATATTATTGCAGCCGCTACAATTCAAATGCGGCTTTTCAAGGGGTGAAAATACAAAGGAGGCCTCGCTTGCAACACGAACAGCATCAAAACTACAGTGTTTAATCGTTATTAGTCTCACTGACTATTTGAAACATATTATTGAGATATTGAGGCCAAGTTGACTGTGTATTGAATGAATGTATTTTGTAATATTTTGCTTTATTTTTATAAATAAAAATGATGAGACACTTTCAGAAGAGGAGCCGTAAGATCTCTGCGGTGGAGCGCAAGTTGGTCTAATCATTTCTACAAACAATGATCACTCTTACTTGACATAATTAAATACTTTTTTGAGTAATTGCGTTCGCTATTGTTTCGAATTATAGATATGTTTTTTGGTAAGTGTGTCCATTAATTAAAAAATGGTAGATGTTAAAGTTAAAAACAAAATTTATAAACAACACAATTCACTTTGACTCTGTCAAATTATAATAAATCATTAGACGTCGTATTTCTTCCCTGATTCAATTATTCCTGTGCTTCACCAAGACTAGAAAGTTGTCAAGTAATTGAGATTATTAGACCAAGTGAATATGGGAAAGATGGGACAGCTAAAAGTCCAACCCATGTACCTTGTCTTTCTGCTAAATAAGTACTAGGAATAAGTGTGAGAATTGTCTGTAGCTATTCTGTTGCAAATTTTTATATAACCTTTTGGGCTTATGATAGAATATTATTTTTAATTGTGTGTGTCTCATTAGACACCGATAAATAATAAGATTCTTATTTCTAATTTCTATGTTTAGATTTATTTTGTAAATAGAGCTTATAAAAGAGTTTTATTTAAATTTTTTACATAATTCCATTGATTTTTATTCATTTACGACTCATTTCCATGGTTTTATTTCATTTTAAGTCAGTTCCATAGCACCTTACTTTATTAAAATTAGGCTGTCTAATTTTGCCTCCTTGGTTACGTCTCTACTTTGATAGTTGACAACTAGAAAAAAATGTATCATTAAGCCCATGATTAATTATTATTTCAATTAATAGGCTATATGCAACCCAAGAGTTCCAATTTAAATTTGATTTACTATACATTTTACTTTTCAAAGGCATAAATTGCAGGTTATATTCTTGACATGGTTTACTGAATGCACATTGATATGTGTAAATTCATGTATGTATACCTAGTACATCGTAGACGTTAAATTATAGTTTATTAGCATTTTAAAATTCAACTGACTATGCTTCTAGTAATTAAATACTAAGAAATATATTTGCTCTATAAACTGGGGTAGGGTTTTATGTGGCACTGACGAAATGTTATTGTTGTTATTGTTGTTGTGGTTGTTGTTGGGAAGGCCACAGGCCCTTACTCTAGACAAAGTAAAGAACAAACAAAATCCAGCATAAACAAACAAGCAGTAGTATCTACCTTGACTATAATCAAATGAATTTTAAAAAATCACCCTAATCAATTTTTGGTATAATATCTAATTTTGTAAATAACATTTTTACTCATTGATCTAATCCCAGATTCATAGGTAATGTCCAGAAATGGACATGGGCCGAAAACATAGGTTTAAGCTGGTCCAAGAAACGTTAGGCCCAGCCCATTTAACTTAATGCTTATTACCGCGCTTGCCCCATTTTTAAAATACTTGTCAAAAATTGTAATTGAATTGTCGATTTGTTCCACCAAACTTTGGTATGATAGAAATTTCAAATCTAAGCACTGATATTGAAGATTCTAAACTGAAATTTAGAAAAGAATATGATAATATAAAATTTCCAAAATGTAAATTCTATTTTTCAACTTTATAGTTTTAACTTATAAAAATTCAGTATACTGTTACGGAATAGTCCGTGTTTTAACATTCGGCCCAAGCCCAGCCCATGTCCATGTCTGGTCATTTCATTTTCCGTAAGATGGGAATTCCATGCAGCAAAGGCTAAATAAGTGCTTTAAAGATATCTATAATTTTTGTATTTTCAATCAATGTTTTTTTGAAAAATTTAAGCAATTGCGACTCCTTGCAATTTCAATTCAATTAGCAATATAAGTAAACTTTTATATTCGATTGATATTTCTGTTTCAAACGGATTTCAATTCAATCTTTTGGGAGTGATTGATGTAATTCTTGTAATCTTTATTATAAAAATCGAGTTTTTAAATTGAACTATTTAGAACTACAATGAAACTAACTTATTGTACTAATAATGTAGTTATTGAACAGTTGAGTATATTGATTTATGATTTTTCAATGTCTCCTATTAAGTTTTTCATCAAACCTATCATTAACACTAGAATTACGGTTTTAACTCTTGGGTCGCTTTGACCCAAAACACAAATATTATTTACTTATTAACTTATAAATTCCATAAAACACCTCCTAAATTTTACATTAATTGATGTTTATAATCCCATTGAAATCTATATTTGAAACTTTTTTCAAATTATCTCAAAGAATAACCGAAATTCTATTGTTAATTTTAATAAATAGGGAATATTATTTTTGCGATTCCTGCCTAATTAATCACACACATGCTGAAAAACACAAAAAGGAAGTAAAATATTTTGTATTGGAATTTCTGTAAATATCATATTTATTAATAATTCACTTGACAAAATAATTTTGCTGAACTTCGAAACTAGGCAAGCATTGTGTACTTTCAATGGAGCAAACAGTTTCGACAAACTCATGAACTTCTTGAACACTGAAATATTGTTTCATTCTTGGTGAATGGGCCCTCATTTAATGGTATTGCTGTTCCGGAATACTTGAAGTCATTAAATATTTTAAATTAAAGTGTAGATATTTTTGAAATTTATTCAAGTTATCTGCTGTTCAGATCTTCATAATTTCTATTTCCCCTAAGATAAAATCCCAACTACAACCATTTCGTTGTTGATAGAATCCAAAACCCATGCACTTCCGAATTTCATGAGTTCAAATAATTCTTGAAGAAACCATGAAAGATGATGAAGTATTCTTAGATAGGTTAGGGTTACATCAGCAAGCTTCTGCAAGTGTTATTACGAATATTGCTACTTGCTTGACAGCTAAATTACGTCTTCAGAATTTGACATTTCAATAGAAGTGCCTTAGAGAATTGAACACCTATTATCAGCATGCTTGAGAGTTTGCTTTCATGCGCTTAACAGCTCTCTACTAGTAAATGTTTCAAATAAAAACCCAATTCAATTTTACATTGCATTAGCTATTTGCTTTTAAAAATCTGAGTGCATCACATATTTGAGAAATATTAATTCAAATTTTAAATAGATGTTCAGAAGTTTTTCGAAGCATACAATTATGTAAAAATATTTTTTAAATTAAGTGAAATGTGTTTGAATTAACTACAAAATTTATGAAATTTTTTAAAAATTTTTTTTTATTTTAAAGCCAATCATTTTTGGGTAAAATATTTGTATATATTTGTTCTTAATTAAATTTTACACAAAGATGCAGTTTATTTTAGTGAAATAATTACTGGATTGTTTCTAGTTCTGAAATTCATTTGGAAATAAATGAATATTTAAAATGGGCTCAGTTAAGTTCTTAGATTCTTACTAATTCAAGCTTATTAAGAAATAGTAACACTTCTTATATTCAAAATAATATTTCCCAAATTATAAAGAACACAAATATGAGCAGTGGAAATCCAAGAAATCTTTCAACAGAATTTGTAAATCTGTCCTGAAATTCAGCTATAAACATTACATTATTCACTTAATTGTCCTATGTTTTAGTGCATTGTAATAAAAAATATTTTAGCATTCCTAACAAATTTATGCCACTATTACTATAGAAATGTCAATGATAACTGAATTACAACTCAACATTTTACTAAGAATAATTTTAATAATTAAATTTATAGATATGCGTAGACATTGTAAATCTGAAATAATTTGCTAGGACCTGCTGCACATAGTTTTTAGTTAGAAAATTCCATATAAATCTAAGCCTAACAATCAATTTATTCATAATAATAAAATATAAAATAAGAAATGCAAGTCTCTATGGATTGTTTTCAGTCTCATTCTTGAAATTGAGAAACATTTACTTGTAGTATTACTTGTGTCAAAAGTTGTTAGATTCTTTTCATTAAGACTGATAATGCTGAACTCAAGGAAGACTCATTTGTAAACTTTTTCCAAAATTATATTTTGATAGAATTTTTTCCTTAGATTTTGAAAAGATCATTATTCATTATGGTTATGATGAACTTGTGATACTGGCATGCATAGAAGTTTTAGCTGATCTTTGGATATGTGGTTTTACAATACTACATAGATCAGATTAAGAAAACCTCTACGCAATATGCAAAACCTTGAAAATTATTTTAAGACAATTGATTCTGTGGAAAAATATGTCTCTGCAAATATCTAAGAACTAAGCTATTAAATGTTTTCGTTACCATAACCCATTAGTCAAGTCCCAAAAAATTAAGTATTCAAAGTAAAAGAAGCACTCAATCCCAAAGAATAATAAAAATTTACAAACAGAAATATTGCAAAAACAAATGAAAATCAGTTGATGAGATGATATCATCTGGTGATTGCACAACACTATCTATTACACTTATTGTTTGACCAACCCAGATAGCAAATTTTGGTCAAAACAGCATCAGTGTTTTTGAGTTGTTTCAATGTTGAAATTGTCTGTTGACTGGTGTTAACAGTGTTATTTTTTGATCTATTGGCACCAATAAACATCCATTATTTTACACATTTACAACCCATATAATTATACATACAGTACCCTTTTAAATGACAAATATCATAAAATTTATTGCAAAAATTAAACAAATGTAATAAATATTAGTAGTAGTGGCACCACTAAATACATAAATTAATACTCACTTTAGTTATGCCATTGCCATTTTTTGATGCAGGTTCCCTCACATCAATCCTTTCTATTGGAATGTCTAATAGCATTTTTAACAATTATTTTCAAATTCTCAAAGATTTAAGCATTAATTTTAAAACAAATCAATCTCAACTATATCTAAATATAAAGAGTTACTAACAAACATATTTTGATGGTAAGTGAATGTTCGCATAACTGCAAAGCATAATTTAAATTGGTGTTGCTACTACTATTAATAATATTACTACTATTATTTCTGAAGAACATTGTTAATATCAGAAAATTCCCATAAAATTTTATTACAAACAAAACCAATGTGTTCTTTGCAAAGCATTCATTCATCATCTGGTTGTGTAGAGGAAGTTCTTAATCTAAATATTAAAGGTGTTAACAAAAGTTAACTAGTTTACTGAAAAACACATTGCAAGGAAAAACAGGAAACAGTTGTTGATAAATTTGACCCAATCTGTATTGTAGAATAAATATTTTCAGGATACTTGATCTTGTCAAACTAGCAGCAATGCCTAAAAATATATTTTTTCAAAAAAAAATATATATATATATTTATATATATATATATATTTATTATATATAGTAATAAGATGCACAATAATAAATATTATTCAACTAATTTAGCTATTTCCTCATATTTCATTCAATTTGTCCAAATTGAACTGATCCAGATATTTTTATACAAATAAATGTTGGCAGCATGTTATTAGGCAAGG
>CABFPE010000699.1:356339-379718 GCA_900660155.1 Hofstenia miamia | reverse complement strand
TTATTATATATATATATATATATTATTTTCTTAAACTTTTAATTGATCTAATATTTTCTGGTAACTTATTCCAGGATCTTTTGTAGATGGCTGAAGAACAGTTTTTCAATGCCGCAGTGTTTATTAATATTATTGATGCATCTACTTCACGGTTTTTATGCTTAATGAATTGATTTAATGAATTAGTAACATTAGAAGATTTGTGAATATGTTTGAATAGAATCAATGGAGATAACATTTTTAAATCTTGTAGTTTATTCCTTATTTTTGGTTTACTAACACGAAATATAATAGAAATTGACCAGGTACAAATCGTATTTTTTCGTTTCTGGGTATTTCAAATTGGTGTTAGATTGCTTACCGAGCAATTAAGTTAGATTAAAAAGTACTAACTCCTATCAATGCGTTAATAATGGTAAGAAGATATTTGTTAGGTCTAAAAGTAACTTAGTCAGCAGCACGAATGACTTGAAAAAAAGAAAAAAAAGTTCTTGGATTTATTGGAATTTTTATGGAATCTGCTAGTATTTGAGGTTGTCATAAAAAAAATATTCTTCTGAATTATCTTCTTAAATAGGCACCTTGTCGATCTGAAGGAGACTTCTCTTCTTGTGGGTTACTGGGACTTAAAGACGCACTTCACTGACAGCTGACACCATACAAGCCTTAGAAATACAAATTCTCTTTCAAAACATCAAAAAAATTAAATTTTAAGTACACATATGAGGAATTATGATTTAAATCAATATAATACTTGATATTGGAAATTCGGGATGAAATCGTGTTCGGGTTTGGGTCGGGCCAGGTTTTAAAATCGCAACCCGATTCTACCTCTGGTACATATTAGCTATTTTAACTATTTGTTTTCTATCATCCAGAAAGCTTCGATTGGGTTCCGAAAGTTTGTAATTATAACCATAAGATGGTAATATTTTCCAATGTTTCATAGTCAATGCTGTTAAAGGCTTTACTCTAATCGCTGAATGCAATGCTGCTGGTAATGTGTCTATTATGCAACTTGTTGGATCTCACTTTTTAAATATCGGTGTTACATCAGGCCTCTTTAATATAAAAAAGAAATTTGATGCATTGATGTCTTAATTGCATGCAAACATTAGATATTCATCAAAGTATCTAATGTATTTCTTAATTACAAATATAAGAATATTGCTACATCCGCATGATGTGTTGGTATCGAGTTTAGACATGACCTTATTTTATTCTATTCAGCTAATTTACTCTATTAATTATGTTCTTCTATTGAACCTCTTTGCCTTTGTATGCCCCTGGATTTTTAAATGTAAGATTAAAATGGTTAGCAATAAGTTTTTGATCGGTAATCATTTTTCCATTACCATCAATTTCCTTAATATCTGAGGATATGCCTTTCTCTTTGTTTAGAAATTTATTTACAAATCTTGATTTTTCTTTTTATAGTTCTAAACTTTCATATAATTTCTTTCTTTTTTGTAGCTCGCTAGCTCTGATTTTACCTCTTTTTAATGAACAACATTTAAATTTGAAATTTTATTACGAAGTGCTTTTAAAGTTTTCTCATTTTCAATATCTAATTTTTTAATATTTTTAGCATATGAACAACAATATTTACCAATCTTAAAAGACTAGCTAATATTTGTTTGGAGGGTTTTCTGACAACAGTCTGACAAGCATAATATGCCTCCATTTAGGTGCTTTTAGTTTAATTTTTTGCAAATTTAAAATTGAAATCAACAATGTGATTTTGTGTCCATCTTTTGATCTTAATTGGTTTTTTTACTTATTATCTTCTCATAGGAGACACTAGTTTGCATCTGTTTGCTTGACTGTCTGTCTGTTTAACTGTTTTCATCAAGATCTCTCAAAAAAATAATGAGTCGATCTTTATGAAGATATATATTATATATATATATATATATATATTGGTGTAATATACCACCAGCAAGTTCTAAGTTCCAATAATATTTAAGTATTCTTTTGTTTTGTAGGGCCCATACTCCCCTCATAGCAAGTCCATAATTAAGTATCATTTCCAGTAGATTTATGAACACGTTGAAAATTCATTCACAAATCGTGCATCAAATTACATAACTATAATTGACAATACATCATGCCGTATTAAAATAAAATCCTTGTATATCAATAAGAGCAATGCACTTCAAACAAATGGTTGTATAAATTCAAATCCTTGAACAACGACAAACTATGTTAAGTTCAGAGCCCTTATTCCCGATTCGTGCCCCTACATTTTTTTTCTTACCCGATACCGGTCCTAGGCAACCTGATCGTTGTTAGATTTTTTATGATTATGCTAAATTGCTTGTTTTTAGATATTGGATTGATTAGCCTTTTTGTTGGGACAGCAAAGCCTGACATCCATGATTTTCTAAACTACTTAGTAGCAGAAATACATGTAAAATTGCCATCCATTTATATTAAATTACTTATGATACATAGCTTATAAAATATTTTAGGAAGACAAAAGATGTGTAAACAAGTTTCAGTGTTATTGTTTACAACAGTCGTATTTATTACAGTATTATACAGTATGTTTACCTCTGATGAATTTATTTAATTGTTTGAAAGACACATATGTTTAGGGTGCAATTTTGTAATGAATGATTCATGGTAAACGCATTTATCTTTAAGTCTAATTTCATCTCATGATTCGGTCATATCACTTCATAGAAAAATGCAATAGACCACTAGTAAAGTGAATTTGTACAGTTTTGATTTAGCTTTCAGTGAATTGTGTTGTATTTTAGTATTTGTGGCGGTTAGGAGCGTGTTATTATCTATATATTTTTGTAATTTTTAATTCAATAACGCTGCTTAAGTGCTGATTCTAAGCTGCCTATTAGTTGCTTTAATGCTGCCAAAGCAACGTTGTAAAAACCCAATTTCGGTACCATATTGACGCAAATGTGACGTTGCCAGGAAGTGAATGGCAGCCATGAGCAAGCCAATTTGTAACGCTTATGCAGCGGTAATTGCTACTTGGGAAAAGAATTTTAAAAAAAGAAGATTGTTTAAAATCATTCCCTGGTCATGTTAATATAAAATCGAGTTTCTGGCAAATTCAGAAAGTAATTTTATACAATGCTCAAACAATTTATTACGGGAAATAATTTGAAATATTTAAAAGACAAATTTTGTGTAATGCAATCGCACTTTTAATGCAATGATGCAATTTTCTACAAATCTATTATATTTTCAACTTCGGAATCAAAATGTTGAACACTCGGGGGCATGATTCCTTTGGCCCCATAGCTACGCTATGAGTATATCTATTGACATCGGAGAGTTATGGTATTGTATAAATTTGTAAGTAAACGTATTTAGTTGTTTTAAATATAGGCTTTATAGTGTTGTAGCGATTGATATCTTTAAGTAGCATAATTTTCAATATCTGATAAATATTCACTTATATTCAAGGTTTTTGAAGCTTGCAGAAACATAATTATATTTCTAATATAATAACACTAGGCGAATCCATCCTTATATTTATTACAAAAACAAGAAAAAGATCCTCTATTAAACTTCATTTTTACAATACTAGCGTATAATTAGAAACAACAGCAAAAATACTGTCATTTATTTGTAAGCGTTATTTTGAAGCCTTGAAATCGCAAATACGGCATTTCTTCATATTTATCAGAAAGCCAATTTATTGCATAGCCCGAAATGAATATAAAACAGATATTTACACACTGTTGCACTTATTTAAATTTAAATCAACTACGCTAAATATGTGTCTAACTAAAATATTTTTTCTTTAATCGCATCCAATAAAAAATTCTTTGTATAAATATTTTGTAATAGTTTTAGCAATTAGATATAAACACGAGACAATAGCTTGTGGATAGCCACTAGGGTTTGCACTAGTGGCAAACATTGGATGCAATCATCTTAGCAGCAGCGATTCTGTAGCCTCTCCCACTGAAATAGAAAAAAATAAAATTTAGAGAAGAATTTAAAATTGCAGGTATTTCCAAAGCCACTTCATAGAAATTGGCCAGAGCTGTGTTCAATTCAGAGTCTTTTTTGGTAGTAAAATTTAGAAACAAAAATATTCCACAAGATAATGTAAATGTGAGAAAAGAAATGCTGACTGTTGTTAGCATCAATGCCATGCAGCGATTTTGAAAATCACGTTCAGAATTCGAATTTCTAAAACATTAAGGTAAATATATTAGTCCACAATCTCTGCTATTTACAATAGCATGAAGCATTTTTAATTATAGTTATTGATTTCAATATTTCTATTATAGGTGCTTGTGACTTTGAAAGTGTCCTGATATCTCTTCCAATTTAAGTCATATTTCAAACTAATAGCTACAAATTGGTAAAACATCTTGGCTATGGCTACTACACAATTATTTTATAATTTCATTGGCTTATTACAAAGCTATCATTTTTTGTTCAAAGTTATATATTAATACTTAACCAAATTTGAATTGCATCGTATAAGGACACAATATAAATAAAATAGATTGGGTGAAATTCACTTACATTTTACTCATGGTGCTGAGGTAATAAATGAAGTAGAAGTTGAATACAAATATCAAAGCGAACGGTAAAGAGGAAAAAAAGAAATAGGAAAACACTGGGAGATACCAGTCAAAGAATTTTTCATCTTCAGGCACTACGCAACTTTCATTGTGCAGAGAAAATAAGTAAATTGTGGGAGATGTTATAATGTACGAAATCACCATTATGAACACACTTGTCATATACGCATAATGAGGCTTACATTTTAAGCGATACCAAACCGGAAACTAAAAAATTGAATTGATAGAATTTCTTCATCTTAATTGTAAATATATATCAAGTTCTTAAGAGAATATATCAAATTTTAAAATTTAATTACAATTTGTTTTAATATACACGTAGTCTTTGAGTTATCACAAACTCTTTTCATACGAACTAAATAACACTTTTAATTTTCAATAATGATATTTTCGAAATATTAAGTGTGCTGAATGTATTTTAAATTTTATGCTAAGTTTTTTCGAAATTATCATTAAATTTGTATTTCAATATTAGTAGCTAATACTCGACTTTAGGATGGTATATTTAATGTAATAAAAAATACATAAATTCCAAGTACATAGTATGAATAACAGTAAGTTAGTACTAAATTTGAAGCTTTATCAACATATTCATATTGTAAAAATATCTTGAATTTAGATTTTTTGTATTTTATTACAAATCTAAATATAAATTCAAATGATAAATATTTTTTAAAACAAGCAAATAAATAATATAATTTTTTTCCAAATTCAGAAAAAATATTCAAAGTGAAATAAAATATAAAATATTGTAAGCCTTCACCTTTATTGCAATAAACCTGTCAATGACCAAAGCAACCAAATGAAAATTTGCAGAACTTGAACTTCCCCAGCTATGGAAATGGAAGAACTTACAGACTAATCCTAGTTTCGTTACATCTATATTGAAATATTTTCCACCGAGATTAACAATTCCATCCTAAGCGTTTATCAATAATGTGATTGTAATTTATGCATTAAAGTAGTAAGTAAATGATAATGCAGTAGTTCAATGTGATATATAATTAATCAATTGAGATTTCCCAAATTTCACAATAATTCAGTTTTTGAATTTAAGCAGAAAAATTGACTTCTTAATAGATAACTTGCTGTTACTTGAATAAAATTTTGGGCATAGTCGATTCACATTATTTAACCTATGCGTAAAATATATTAGCAACTTTCAATAATATCTAGAAAGTCATACCTATTATAAATAAAAAATGCACGACAGATGTAATGAAAATTTTTATTTAGTTTTACATTTTTAATGCATCCTGCGTATTTTGTTAATTTAATATTTTTTGTAATACCTGTTATTGCTGTACAAATTGGTGTATACCTGTATTACAGCTACAGTGTCCCATATTGCCAACATTCGAATGAAAACAATAGAAGAATTGAATTTTCCCAGAAAATAAGCAGTCTTGAAACTAAAAAAATTAAAAATGATGCCCACAATTCCCAAGATCAATCCTGATAAACACGTATATGTTCTCACTAACTCCAAAGTTTTAATCTCATTCTCGTCAATTTTCGAGCTATTTTCCATTTTCCAAATTTTCACAATCTAAAATTGTAAATTTATAAATTGAATAAATGCAGTAATTATTTAAGTTTTCAATGTGTTGCTATGTGACCCTTAGTAATTCAAGAATTTTAGTAGCACATAACTTAAAAAATCACCGCATAACTAAATTTTAATTGTAATAGCATTTCCAAGCTTACATTTCGAAGTTCAAGTTGGTAAGTTTCAATTCGAAACAGTTTTTTTCCTTAAGTTATACATTTTCTTATCTTGCAGTTGCTGAGTGTTGTAATTATTTAAATTCAAGCATACAACATTTGTTAATTTATTGAAGATTCCAAATTATGGAGTTATAAATAAAATAAGTGAAAGATAACCTAAATTTAATAAAGAGGTATTAAAATTGAACATTTACTTTAACCTTAACATATTCAATTTCAATAAACAAAAGCAACTACATACTCAACATCACTGCGTAAACTGAGGTCCTAGGTCTCACTAAAATATCTTTCTTTATGTTTATGTTATGAGTTAGAAAATCTTCTGAAACCAAAATGCTTCTTAAATATTAACAAATGAAAGTTTCAAAAAGGTTAATTCTTAAATATTCTATTGTTGCCTAAATTTTACTTATTTGAAAGTATTTCACTTTTATTACTCGAATTCGACTTTAAAAATTAAGGTTTCCAAACCACCTTAAAAATTCAGAGCGCATTGCCGCATTCAATTGGTGTGTGTGTCCCTTTAAAGGGACAGTGACATCTCTGAAGGTTGATATTGGGTTCAATTGGGATCTCCCCTAAATTTGGTTGACCTGCAGAAAGTATGCTTTTAATTACAAGTATCTTATTTTAATGTGCAGGAAACATCAAAACATTAAAGAAAGTCGTAAGAAGTTTTAAAAGCTTTAGTATTCTTTCATTAACAATCTCTTTTTGTTTACTCTTCCCACTCCTTAGGCACGAATTTACCAAACTTGTAAGGCTTTGTAAGAATTTTAATAAAACTTTGTCAATATCTAAATCTACCTATCCCTAGTTGAAAAAACTTTGAAATCTTTAGAGAATCTTAAAAAATTCGCAGGCTTTCTTTGTAAGTAATTCAAAGATGTTCAAAGAATCTTCAAAAAATAATCTTCAATAAATTTTATTGAATTTAATATTTTTTTCAGAAATTACAGAGATTTTACCGGATTTTAAAAAATTTCATTTAACACGACGAATATAATAAATATAAAACCTCCAAAAATGATCAGCAAGTTATTTTATTCAACATTACTTTGATTCATTTTGTAAAATTCAATAATTCAAAATAAGAATTAATTGCTTCTCACCATGTGCACAATATTGTATCCTTGCAAAAAAATGATTATCAAACATATTTTAAAAAACTTATTAAGCATTTGATACTCAACAATCACCAATTATAATTTTATGATGATCAAATGCTTATAATTAAGCACATCATAAATTTTAATTGAATATTTTATTTCAGTGAAAGTTAAGAATTGTTTTTCTACATACAATGAACATTTTGAGGTCAAATGCTTTTTAGTAGTCTTCAAGTAATACTACCTCAGTGCTATGGTTTTGCATAAGCAATTCTTATATTAATATGTATACATACATTTCGTGTATATGTATATATATATATATATATATATATATATATATATATATAATCTGAATGCAGAATTTGTTATTAGGAATTTTGTAATAGGTATTTGTATTGTACGTAGAATAGAAAGATGCCACAAGGTTTTGAATGGAATTCTCATGGAAAATGCTGACAAGAATTGAAAATGTTCAAATTTTTGTCATTCTTGATTTTATACTGAATTTGTTCCTATGGTAAGAGCAGACCTCCTCAAAATAGTGGGTGAATGTGAAAAATGGCTGATTCAGCTCAAACTTGGTTTTTATTAGATTCTATCAGATTCTGCCTTATGAAAAACAAAACACTAAATTTTCTCGAAATACAACATTGATGGCAAGTAAATATAATATTATTATATATTTTATATATGCAGAATTTTAGTTAAATAATAGAATTTTTTGCTTCAACCATGTAATAATTTTCAAAATACTATATTGGGAGTCGAGTCTACAGTAGGAAGGGTTCGTAATAAACAAAATGGATTATTCTCAAAAAGGAAAATCTTTATAAAAAATCACTAAAACTATACTTGCTTTGAATTAATTGATTCATTTTTGAGACAATTTCTTAAACATATACCTAGAAGCATTTTGGTACAGATAAAATAATCACATCCATATATATAACAATTGGAAAATGATTTTTTTTCTCATAAAAAATGGAGTTTTTTCACTAAAATTCTAATGCAACTTTTGTTTCTCATTCTAGAAAAAACTATAGACAGCCTTAGGAAGCCAAATTTGATATCTAAAACATTTAAATTCAAATTGGATTGATATTAATTGATATAAAAAGAAATATAGCTATTTTTCATTACTTTCATGTACAAGGATGCTAAAAGTCTTTGTACAAATCATGAAATCTGTTTCAAAAGTTCTAGAGATGCTTCTCTTCATTGAACAACTTCAAATTTTACTCTTGTAACTTAATCGTCGTAAAACCAATTAGGCTTTGGAAAATGCAAAAATTTCAAATGGGTATATTAGTAATAGGCCATGCGATAAAGGAAATGAGAAAAAAAGTAGTCTTCCCATATTTTACATATGCAGTGCATATTTTATTAAGATGAACACATCATTCTAGAATAAAATGTCATTGGAGCTCTCTATGAATAACTTAAAGCCAATTTACAGAGAATTATGCCAAGCTCTACATGGAGTATAAAACATTTTACAATTTTGTTCCCAAGATCTTTTTGTCACTCCAGAACCGTTTATGAAATCCTAGTGTTAAGAGCTTCTTGAAAAACGGACAAAACATTATTTCAACATCCATGATTCAAGATTAATGGTGGTATTGGAATTTAATACCAGAGTAGCATCTAACCTAACTTCTTTTAGTTCATTCCAAAGAATAACCATTGTGTGCATTGTAGGAAGAGATATTCCAAATGCATATAATAATATGTCTCTCCCTGTGAATCAAGGATAAATGCATCTATTTTGTATTTTTTCAAAATTTATCTATTATCCTTGTAATGAATTGTATTCAAATAATCAAAGCAAAATGACCTAACCATTATTCATTGGAGACATTATAAATGCGTTCATATTTGCCTTAGCCTTTATTGTCAAACCTGCCTTTTAACTGAATGCCATTGTAGACCTAAAAAAGGAAAATCTCTTATATGCTATTGCTTAATTTTTTTTGACATTTGACCCAAATTTCTGAAGAGTTTCATTCCAAAGTGCTGTTGAACTGCTAAATTAGGAATTTCTACATCAAACACATAAAGCCTTTTGGAACATTTGTTTCCTTAAGATCTCCTAAAATTTTATTGCATATTGAATTTTGGGAATTGTTTTCAAAAATGTGTTTTCATATTATACTAAGTCTAAAAACACTGAATTAATGCTTATGCTGTTAGGCTAGCACAAGCAATATAAATTTTGTTGCTAATACAGATATGGAGAGCAATGTGATAGGATAAACTTTGAATGCTTACAATTGGCTTAGCAATAGAAGATGTATTTTTTGCTAGGAGGGGAGAATTGTGTTAATTGTATTTTTTAATAAAAATATATCATTGACTAATAAGATCACTCAAACATGTTGAAAAAAATCCCGTCCGTGTCAAAATTGTTTTGACAGTTCCTAATTTTCCCATGAAAACATACATTCATCATGAAAAATTTTCTGAAATTACTTAGGATCTTTACCCAAGTAAAAATATTGAAAAAGTACCATTTACAATAAATAATTCCAACGGAAAGTAAGGACAGTCGAATTTCTGTCCCGTCCGTGACCATAGTGTTATGTGAAGTAAACAACTAAAACTTTTGTTTGCAGGAAATTAATCCTTAGGTTAAAGAAGGAGACATGCCGTTAGTTTATCGAAAAAAACAGTCTCCGTTGAGAATTGCCTATTAAAGTAGGAGTTCTCTAATCAGAACATCCCGTCTGTGACCAAATGTCTCGTCTGTGACCAACATATAAAAAACGTTTAAAAGTATTATTACTAAGTTGGATTGATGGAGTAACACGTGTGTTGATATTGTATTGTTGTACTGACGCAAAAATAAAACAAAAAATACATTACAATGCAGAGGCGTAACGTCAATTGGGGCATTCGGGGCTATGCCCCAGATGTAATTTTCCCTATAACGAGAAAAAGATGTCATAGAACATGGAATCGATGTTGTGCTTTTCTCCACAATTGAACCAATCCCCATAGAAAAGGATAGACAATATTGTGTTATTATTAAAATGTTACATCTTTCTAGCCTTAAGCTTTTGTATTATATTTTCTTCTAAAGCGTTTGATTAAATGTCCTGTCTGCAACTTTCTTTGCAAAACAATTAATAAAATGCTTCACAACTTTTCTATTTTATATGAATAGCACCTTTTATCTGATTTCTATCTTATAGTTTTTATTTATCATTATATATTTATATATATATATATATATATATATAGATGACTGGAATTTCGAATTATCTTAGAGCTTCTAAGTTTTTTTAGTGACTTTCACTTAGATGCTTATTGAAATTAACTTACTTTATTGTGAATGTATGCTAAATTGAAAAAAAGAATATAATCACTTTTTAGAAACTGACATTGAAAATAAGGACAGCATTTTCAATCCAGAATTCATTTTTAGAAATCTAGCACGGGACTATAATACATTCATTTTAAATCAAATGGCGCTAAAATATAAGTTAGCATCATTAAGGCAACTTGCAACAAAATCACAAAATAATTATTAAATGATAACATCCGCATTCAATCAAGTTTTCTATGTATATTCTAGCAATGGATATTCTAGAAAATTGATTAAGAATTAGTTTTGAAATGTATGATGCATGAATATACAATTCATTGACATTTATTATAAACAATACACCATTAAAAACAGCCTTGCCCACTTCATGGAAGTTTGAAATCATCAAATAATTAAAGCTATCGCCTTGCATGTGATGCGGAACCCATTGGTTGATACGTTGGTGAAAAACAATTTTCCATTGAAGCAAACAGTAGAAAATTTTTTGATTAAATCTACTGAACACATTTGAAGTGAGAGATCATTTTCGAGGTACAAAGGCATTCTTGCAGAAAATCGGCAATTATTTTTTGTTTAAAACGAGTATATTTCCATTGTTAAAAAAAATTTTATTTTCATTTCTGAACTTTCTGCTCTTATAAATTTTAGTTTTTATATTGCTTTCAGTATATTGCTAAGAATATATTTGAGGATATTTCATCATATTTGAATCTGAATTTTAGCATATATTAAGCTGCCCTAGTAATTGGAGCAGGCGCTAGTGGCAAAAATTTAGCAGCAGCGATTCTGTAGCCTCTACAACTAAAATAAAAAAATATGAAATTTAGAGAAAAATTGAAAATTGCAGCGATTTTCAATATCACTTGAATTAAATTTTCCAAAGCAATGTCCATTTCAGTTTCTCTTTTAGAATTAAAATAGCAGAATAAAATTAGTCCACAAGCTAATGTAAATGTGAGAAAAGAAATGCTGACTGTTGTTAGCATCAATGCCTTACCGCGATTTGGTTTTCATTGAGTTGAGAAAAATATGTGCATCAAAGTTTCAGAAAAAAATTTCGAAGAATCCTACCTTAGTGCTTGTTAAGACTTCTATTCTCATATAAGCATTAATAAATTCAGTTTGTACCTTTAACATTAAACAAGTTAACTTTCTGTTTAATCAGAAGTTAAACACTTTCAAGGAATTGTTGTACCATCGTTTGCTTTAGTTGTCAAACTTAGAACTTAGACTTAAAAGTTCGCCGCAATAATATTTCAATTTTTGAAGTTTATATTTCAATTGTGAAATTCTTCAATTACAGATTGATAAACAGTTTTCCTACTAGATAATAATCATTTACTAAAGGAAGTTATTAATTATTTGAGAGCATATATCTGTGGTTGTGAAATTAATGAATGCAAAAAGAAAGAGGATTAGGAAATATATCTAGAAGACGCTTTGCGAATGCTCTTGAGAATCATAATGAAAATTTTAAAATGATACCCATTTAACTAATCACCAATGTAAAGATATTCAAGTAGGTGATCTTTGTAAACAAAAATTATACGAACACAATCATTTGGTACTTCAAAATCGGGTGAACCATAGTAATATCTAAACTGCAAGATTGAATGGTTATCACAGTGTTTTGTGATGGAGGAAATCTACGCATTAATTTGATATTACACAAATAATATATACACAACCTTTGCATATATATGTATATATATATATATATATAATGTGTGTTTATAAGTTAAGCGATTGGTCCATCAGACCCTTAAATTTTTAAAGATTGTGCTCGGTGTTTTTTGAACTGGTGGATCGAGATGTATTTCTTCAGTAATAGTTTTCTTTATTCCCCTAGAAAAGAATTGTAAATGGTATACAAGATTAGATCAAGAATAGATCCTTGAGGAACACCAGCACATATCTCTTTTATTGGGTAAAATATATGGTATAACCCCAATCAATTTATTTAATTTTAATCCAATTCTGTGTGTTAAATAGCTGATAGTGTCCAAAATCAACAGTTTGATCAATAAGAATTATTATTGCGCAGTTTCCATTTACAAAGGCAAGAAGAATATCATCACATACATTGATCATTGCAGTTTCTATAAGCAATTTGAAATTTTGGTAGTAAATTATTCTGGTTTATATAAGAAAATGAAATTATTTGGTTTATAACAGCTGCTTCAGTTAGTTTTCCAACGTAACGTATATTTGATATTGGTCTGTAACTTGAAAAAGATTGTGGTCTTAATGCGGTCTATTAAAGAGGTTTTACCAGAGATTGCTTAGCTGCATAGGGATATACTTTACTGTTGAGTGCCAAAATTGTAATGATAAAGAGAGGTACTTCTAGTATATTCAGAATTTCTGGATTTTTGAGCATTACTGTTGGTATTTGATGCCAATCATAAGTCGCATTTTTTCATTGTGAGACAAATTTTCAAAATTCATGAATTGCTATAGAAGGAAATTCTAGAAATAAATTCCTGCTTTGTATAAAATGTATTATTATATTTCATTATCAATTTCAAAATTAGAATGAATAAATCGAATATTACTATGGATTGTCAGTATGTTTTGTCATTAAAAAATTGTGAAAACTGAAATGCTAATTCAGATAAATTTGAAATATCGGATATCTTTGAGGGCAATAATAATAACTAATTTCTTTAATAGTTTGAATAATTTTCTCACGTTATGACCAGAATATAAATAAAAATTCGCTATTTATCCTCACCTTGTCGAATGATTAGGTTAGGAATTGACACACATATATATATATATATAATTTTCTTTATCTCGTTCGTTTAGTGAATATTAATCTATTTCATTTTCTTCTTTGATTATTCAATGTTTGTAATTCACTGTCATCCCAAGGACTTAAAACAATTCTAATTTTCATCTTGGGTAACAGTACATATCATTTCAAAGGCATCGTTACATGATATATTTTATGAATCATAGCTTGTGTATACAGTAACAAATTGATAATTATCTGTGATAAGTTTAAGCTTAGAACACTTTCTAAGATATGCGCAGTCTGGTTTGTGTAAGTCTCACATTTCTTTCTAAATGAAATTGTAGAAGCATGTCATAGGAAATTATCACAAGTATTTTTACGGACTTGAACATTATATATAAGGTCTATTTCAGAGCTTCTAACTATTGTTAAATCAAGCATGCATCCTCATTTATTTGTAGTTACCCATACAATTTTTGATAGATTAAAACAATCAATTATTTCAATGAACATGTTTGAATTATTGTCCTTTTTAACATCAATGAAAAAAATATAATCGAGATAATGATGATAGTCTGAAAACAAAAAAATGTTTCGTCAAAATTATTCAAATTCATTAAAGACATGTTCAAGATTTTTTTGTGATTTTTATAAGCAATGCTTGGTAATAAACTCTTAACATTAAGTGAAAACTTCAGCGCCATGAATTTAAAGTAGAAAAATTCGTAGGTAGATTATATTTAACATTACTTAAGGAACAGTTATAGAGAAAACCCTGACACTTGCTAGAAAAAGACGAAGTCTATGTTTAAATAGACATACATTTGGGATTAATAATGATATAATTATCATCAAGTCAAATTGTCTGTACCAACCATCAAATTTTTTCATTTGCTCTTTGACAAAAGAAGGTAGCATACCCAGCTGCAAAGTTAGAAAGGTGCCTTTGAACCCACAAGTTTCATGATTGACAGTTTTTTGCGTTATTATGAACTTCATTATAATGCTCTATTTCATTATAAATAGCATAGTTTTAGCTTCACTTTTATATACAAAGGCAAGAGATGGTGAGAAGAACAGAAAATCTAATTAAACCATTGAGACAGTTTAGCTGCTAGTCAACATTCCTTACAGCATGAGAAAAATTTATTAGAAGCCATTGAACTTATAAAAAAATTATTCAAAATTTAACAGAAATAGGATCTAGTCATGTTTGTAGAATAAGTATTTAGAAGGAGAAATTACTTCCAAAAGAGAATCCTGTATGACTGGCACTATGCAATTAGGCAAAGTTGTGTATTGACAAGGCAAACCTGACTAATTGAAACTTGAAGTTCTAGAATACAGCAACAGAAATTTTATTTAATAGAATTATACTTAGCTAATTTACATCTCTAAGCATGCAATAACCATGAGAAACATGCTTAAACAAAGGAACCCTAGAGAAATAGATACAAAAGTCAAATAAACTTTTATCATCACACAATATTTCTCTAGCTGCTATAAGTGTAGTTATGACAATCAAAATAGGTCATATTAGAGTATGAACAACAAGTCACATCTTAACACCATTAAGAGAAGACCACATTAAGGATCTTATGATGTTCCATCTGTTAGAAATAGTCTATGCATTGCATGATTTTTCAAAATATTTAGGTATTCATCAGCTTAGTTTGGTATTTTGTCCTTCACACTATGCTAAGAATAATAAAACTTTTGTGAATATTAATTGAAATTTTCATTTAGATGAAAATTCAGCATCTATGACTGTATAAAGAAAAATTTAGTACAAAGTTTGATGTGACAAGACCACAAAGTAATTTTAGTTTCATAAACATTTTCAAAAAATCATAAAATGAATTTACTGAGAATGAAGTTTATATATGTATTAAGGTTGTCATAAATTAATCAAATTTTTTATTTCTAAAAATAATCAAGCTTTAAATATAAAAAATATATGATAGAATAAATGCAGTAATATATTTAACAGATATATTAAACAATAATTTATTATGCTGTCTTGAGAAAGGTTGCAAAATAGAGAACCAATATATCATAGAAAATAAGCTTGTTTTAATCATTGCACAGTGCATAAATTATTTATAATTTATTAATTTTTTTCGTGTTGAGAGATGAAAATCACAAGATGGCGCTTCCCAGCAAAAATAGAACTGCCGTAATGACGTTGCTGAATGACACAATAATGGCACTAAAACGAGATTACAAAACAACGTCTTTTCACAATAAAACGAAAAACTATCATAAAAATATAGTTCTTAAAAATTTATTTTGAAATTGTCATAATGCTAAAATTATTCCTATTTTTAAATATTTTTTGCTAAATGGAATTATACACTGCCACTAATCCGCACTATAAACGCCATTCAACGTCTATTAAACACCAATACACGACAAAAACGACGTCGTTCATTTACTGGGTTGTCTTAAAACTTAAAATATAGAATATTAAAAATTTAATCGTATTTTATTATATGCATAGCTTAAATGCATCAAAAATTTTCTGCAATTGATTTTGCTTACAAATTTTTCTATTTAATGCAATTTATATTTGAATAATTTTCTGCTTNTTAGAAATAGTCTATGCATTGCATGATTTTTCAAAATATTTAGGTATTCATCAGCTTAGTTTGGTATTTTGTCCTTCACACTATGCTAAGAATAATAAAACTTTTGTGAATATTAATTGAAATTTTCATTTAGATGAAAATTCAGCATCTATGACTGTATAAAGAAAAATTTAGTACAAAGTTTGATGTGACAAGACCACAAAGTAATTTTAGTTTCATAAACATTTTCAAAAAATCATAAAATGAATTTACTGAGAATGAAGTTTATATATGTATTAAGGTTGTCATAAATTAATCAAATTTTTTATTTCTAAAAATAATCAAGCTTTAAATATAAAAAATATATGATAGAATAAATGCAGTAATATATTTAACAGATATATTAAACAATAATTTATTATGCTGTCTTGAGAAAGGTTGCAAAATAGAGAACCAATATATCATAGAAAATAAGCTTGTTTTAATCATTGCACAGTGCATAAATTATTTATAATTTATTAATTTTTTTCGTGTTGAGAGATGAAAATCACAAGATGGCGCTTCCCAGCAAAAATAGAACTGCCGTAATGACGTTGCTGAATGACACAATAATGGCACTAAAACGAGATTACAAAACAACGTCTTTTCACAATAAAACGAAAAACTATCATAAAAATATAGTTCTTAAAAATTTATTTTGAAATTGTCATAATGCTAAAATTATTCCTATTTTTAAATATTTTTTGCTAAATGGAATTATACACTGCCACTAATCCGCACTATAAACGCCATTCAACGTCTATTAAACACCAATACACGACAAAAACGACGTCGTTCATTTACTGGGTTGTCTTAAAACTTAAAATATAGAATATTAAAAATTTAATCGTATTTTATTATATGCATAGCTTAAATGCATCAAAAATTTTCTGCAATTGATTTTGCTTACAAATTTTTCTATTTAATGCAATTTATATTTGAATAATTTTCTGCTTCAAAATGGGATAACGGCTTACTGAATAATGTCTAATTCTATTTTGCTAAAGCTAAATTATTTGTGAGTACTGGTATACCACTTACCTATTAAAGCAAAATTCAAAAATTTTTTAAAGTAATTCTATGCAGAGAAGTTACTATAAAATTTACATTAATAGAACTTCGTGAGATCCCATTAAAACTAAATCTACACGTTAAAAATATTTACATTGTACAGAACTTCCCTACTGATCTGCAATTACTAATAAAATTATGAGAGTGACTTCAATAGATATGAAGTTTCAGAAAATAGTGCAAATTATTGACCTATAGCATCCAAAACACTTCTAAAAAATGCGTGACATTTTTTGAGCTTGCAAATGAACAAATGATTAAGAGTCATCTTTGGATCCCGATTAGTTATGATTTTTGAAGGTTTCCACTTCATATCACTACATAATTTAGCAAAAAGAATGTATATTTGAATAAATTGAAGATCAATAACAACATTGTTTATGATAAAGCTTCAATTTTGACTTCATAATTTAACAAATAGAATTTGATAATGAATATGTAATACTAAATTTACTGATTCTGTATAATTCAATATACTTTTTAGTTCATTCTAATGTGAGCAGCTGTTTTAGACTATTACAGTAACTCTTATTGGAATTTTTACAGTGCTCTCCAAAGAATTCAGCACCGAAATCAAATGATAATTAGTAGGGAATAACTATCTGGATTCATATATCCATATATTTCAGATGCTTCATTTAACTCTCTTTTTTACACTGCGTTCTACATGTTTTTAATCAATGTTTTTCATTTTTTTCATAGAGTCAGTCTTTTGCAGATAGACATTCAAAAATTCTTTGAAACCACTTCGAAAATAAATGACTAACACGCAGATTAGGGTAAAAATGAAGTATCATTATTTTGGATTTCGCAAAATAAAAATGCAGTCACTTTATATTTCGGAATTTCACTCAATATCTTAAAATATCGTAAGTATTTCTTGTCTTCCTATATCCTTTTTTAAACATTAAATTTGTTGAAGCCGTTGATTGTGATTTTAAGAGTTCTTACACTTTATTGTTTAGGAAGAACATAAAGCCTGTGAAATGACCTGTCATAGATGTATTTTTCAATATTTACAAGTACGGTTTAGAGCCTCTACCAATACAAAAATTCATTTTAGAACCTGCCATAGGCGTCATGAAAAGTAGAGTACCAAGAAAGCTAGCTCTCTTGAGGCCTGGTAAGAAAAGACTGGCCTGGGCCTATAGGCCCTATTTCATTTTCAAATATTTTGAATATTTTTTCCTTTCAAAGTTTATCATATAAAGAGCTTTATAGGCTAAGCAAGTTTACAAAAACTGTTTAGAAATAAACAGTTTTGTGTTCTTAGCCATTACAAGGTGTCCAGGATTTCGTGGCAAAAACAAAATGCCTGCAATTTCCAAGAATAACAATTTTCATGAACATTTTCGAATTCCTCCTATTTATTGAATGAGGGGGATTAACTTTTTTCATTTCAGCTTTGTGGTTAAAACTAATTATGAACAATATTTGTTTATTTAAGGGGGACCATATATGTTCTATCGGATAAACTGACATCAATATTAAATATTTGCAGTCCAACCTTAATATCCACACAGTTTTATTTACGATCATGCATAGTGACTGATTATGAAATTCCTCTGCTCAAAGCAAGGCAAATATGGTAATCAACAATATTCCAGCAAGATGGAGGCCACATAATGTGCATCAAACTTTCCAGCTTCTCAACTCAATGTTTACTGAACTGGAAATGTCACAAGTAGGGGAATTTATTTCGCCAGCGTATTCACCCGATCTTTCAGCAGTCCATTTTGCTTTCTGGGGTTACTTCAAGGGCAGAATACACGATCGAAACCTTGATGACATACAGAATCTCAAAGATGCTTTCCTGACTACTGTGAGAGGAATCGCACAAGACTTCTACAGGTCGCCTGTTGAATCAGTCATCAGATACTGCCACTTATGTCTAGAAGAGGATGGTGATGCACTTGATGCATAGATTTTATGATCATTGTATTTATATCCATTCCCTTAAATTTGAATTTCTCATGATAAAAGAGATTATTTCAGTGAAGGGTTTTTCGTTTTTGCTTCTTTGATACTCGAAGTCAAAAAAATGGTTGGGTTTTTTAAATAAAAATATTGTCCATAATCAATTGTAACCACAAAGCTGAAATGAAAAAATTAAGTCCCCCTCATTCAAGAAGTAAGAGGAATTCGAAAATATTCATATAAATTGTTTTTCTTAGAAATTGCAGGCCATGAAAACCTGGACACCTTATACATATTGAGAAGTAAAAAACATAAAATTTGTTTACTTAAAAAACGGAAAACACATCATTATGTTCTCAGGATGATAAAAAATATTACTTCAAAACCATTCAAAGTATTCCATATGGACTCATTTAAATATTTTGAAAATAAATTTTTCTTCAATATGTAAAAATTTTTTGAAAAGCTTTAAAACAGAATAATAGAATGATAATAAATATTGATATATAATTAAAACATTAAATTTATGGTTAGCATTTAAAATCTTAGCTCAAGAATCGTTTTATTGAAGCAACCAAGGACCTGATCTGACCATTAGACATAGTTCAAAATTTGCACTGAAAACACATGTAAACAAGAATTTTGTGACACTAAAATTTTATTGGTCCCAGTCTCAAATAGTCCCATTTCCCTTCCGATACCCGTCCTATGACAATTCCTTGCCCGTTGTCTCCACCCCCCACATATCTTCCATTTTCTACAAAAATGGGAAAGTTTCTGAGATCAAACTTAAATTCGTAATTCCAAGTGTCTATGATTATAATCAAAGGTCCTTGTTAGTTCCAGTCTCTCATTCTTAGTCCTATGGGATTGAATGATCCTGCAGAACTCCAATGTGCACGCACCAATCCAAAAATATAACTTCACGTACAGATATGCAAAGAAAAATTTTAGCACTTTTCTATATATACAAAATTTATCGTTAAAAATAGGTATATTCGGGATGTTGGATTACAAAGTAATCTAATTTTATGCTAAATTTAATAGACCTATATGCCTGATGTAAATATATTCAAATTTTATAAATTTCCTTCATTCCATAAAGTTATGTAATTTTTTTGTTGAGAAATATATAATTCGTTTAGACCGTGAAAATCGTATTCAAAAGGTGTAAATATATACAAAATATTAAACGTTTCAAATATTTCAAATAATTAATGTTTTTGTTTATAAACAGGATATTACTTCTGAAACAAATTATGTAATGTTAAATAAAATGCCATTTCCTTCACGTGCTCAAATTTTTAAAGGAAAGGAGCAGTTGGAAGCCATACCCATGCTGTCCCCTCCCCCCGTCACTACACAAAGTTATTTTGCAAGCATTAGCTAAATTTATCATAAATCATAAGAATTTTAGAAAAATTCCAAATTTTGCCACACATTTTTTCCAAAAAGAATGTTAACATATGGTTCAGTTTGGATTTATATAAGGCATAGTATAAGAAATTGTTACCAGCACAGCCTTAGCAAGCATTTGAACGCCTAACATGCTTGAATTTTGCACACCCGTATTAGCCATTTTTGTAAAAGGTAATGAAAATGAAAATATTGTTGGGTGGAAGCAAATGATAGTTGTTTTCATTTAATTGCAGTTGACAAAATGTTAGTACATGTTCCATTTGCTACTGTAGGTTGATAGCAAAAACTACAAATAACTATTCATTAAATTTCTTTTGCTTGCATGAATTGTAATCATAAACTTTAAATTTTACTAAGTTCTAGTCAAAAGTATTTTCTTCACTTAATAAAAAATAACTATAGAAATGTTGTTGAGAAGGCTTTAAGTTTTTCCAGTGCGTAGCAAGAAAAAAATTAGGAGGGGGGGGGAGCGGAATGTTTGATGTGTTTTAGGGAAATACAAAGTGTTTGTTTTACGACATCGCAACATGATGTAGGAGACTATAAACACAAAAACTCATAATGATTTATTAGAAGACAAATGAAGCTGCAAGGCTTTGCAAATTTATTGGTTGTTTAATTCAGATACACATTCCATATAAAAAGAATTATGGCAAATTATGCAAACTAATTATAAAAATATAAAAACAATTATATCCCAAGTAGCATTTTCAATCGTATTTGCGCAGCGATTTGGCAGCGCATGGCTGCATTTAGTTGCATTGCGCAGTTTTCTTGGTTTTTGGAAGACAATAATAAATTTCAAATTCAAAATGTTGCCCTTACAGCTTTAGACAGCCAAAGGGCGATTCTAATTAATGGATCGACTAATTATATGACACTTATTACGTGATCGTGCACACGTTTTATTAGTCATTGCACTTTTTGTTTTGCCTGGGCGGTGTTAATACATGTTCACTTTCTTCTATTGAAATAGTACACAATATTGCATGTAGTTTGATTGATCCATATGCACAACGGTGAGTTTTGTTGGCTAACTTGCACTTAGATTATTGATATTAACTTTTAGATTTCATTAGACATAAATATCAAAATATAATTACTAGACTTTATGCAAACTAATATATTTAGTGCAAATACATAATTCATATACATTTTTCAAATTCAATGATTGTGAATGTATGAAAATTGTTTTAATTCTGAAAGACGATATATTTTTTCGTTTTCTTAGATAATGTTACATCATCACCCAGGCCGTGGATGTGCCTAATAACGTGGTATAGTTTAGATACGACTACCAGCAGATTCCATCAGGCGGGGTAATGAGTACTTTCGCTGTTTTTTCTATCGTAGCATTGTAATAACAGAGACATAACTTAATTAATGCTCCACATTAATACAATTATTCATCGTTAGTATTTAGGTAGCATCTCCGATCATATCCAGAGAGAGTAAGCTGGGCGCACTTCCCCGAAGCAGAATCTTAAAGACAGTTCGCAGATTTCCCAACGGTTCGATTCCAGTCCAAACGTGTCCACCATTCCATCCGCTGCTACTCTGCTCAACCTCACTGAAAGTTTTGTTATGTGTGCCTTACTTATGGTGTAATAAATACCAGCCACTATTTGACTTAGTTCTCAGTCTCATATTGTGTAGATTCAGGGTATAAATACAATGAGCTCGCAACCGGATACTAACTGCCATCAAGTAGTAAAAAATAGTTAAATATAGTTAATATCTGATTAGGGCAGTTTCCTACATATAGTTAAAATATAAACATATATCGCAACAAGGGCTGACATGTACACATCACAAAACATTAGCTGCAAACAAAATAAAAATAAGGTTCCTATAAACTACGGCAGCTCCTTTCCTACATATAAATAAAATATAAACAACACGGTCTCTTATCGGTCTCTTATAGTCAAGAATTTAGATCTAAAATAGCGTTACTAATAAATATCACAATCATCCTTACGGTGGCCTTTCGCCTTTCACGTGTCTGTTACTACATGTCACATGAACGATCGGTAGAGAGCTAAGCAATAAGCAATAGAGGAAAACTCCCTACACCTAGCCGTAACCTAGTTGCAGGTAACAATCGAGGCTGAAAATCCATCAAAGTTCCCCTCACACACAGCCTTTGATCACCGCACACAAAGCTAGCTTAGCATGTCATTATTTAATAAATTATATTACACCAATAAAAACAAGAATAAACCACCAAATGGTAAATTTCAATCACTTTTACAGTTCTTATTTTTTATTTATATATAAATCTAATAAATATGTTTACCGATCAAGCAAGTACCAGTCGCAATTCGATTTTTGATGTCCACGTAATCTTTCTTCTTCGTGAACCGGTTATTTAAGCTAAAATCAATTCGGAGCTTAATGTCAACATGCATTTTGTCAAAAGTGTTGTGACCGATATTTGCCTTCACAGTTTTAGCAAATTGTTCGAAGCTAATTTCTGATAAAATGATTAGAGTTTCTTGATTGAGTTTTATGATTATTTTTTCTTCTGATTTTTTGTTGAATCGATTCTTTTTATCGGAGATTATGCTACATAAATATCAAAATATAATTACTAGGCTTTATACAAACTAATATATTTAGTCCAAATACATAATTCACATACATTTTTCAAATTCAGATGCCAAGTTGCCCAGAAATAAGAAGAATTCGAGATATAGATTACAGAGAAACAAAACTAAGACCCCTTTCAGTTTGAGAGGTATCAAATCAAGAAGTGCATTCATTCGACCTCCTTCAACTAGTTCCACACAATTGGGTAGATGAATTTTACAATTCAAGCACATCTGTAGATAGACATTGGTTAAAATTTAGGGGCAAACTCAGTCCACTATATATATATATATATATATATATATAT
>CABFPE010000699.1:325825-355525 GCA_900660155.1 Hofstenia miamia | reverse complement strand
TCTATATATATATATATATATATATATATATATTATTTTCTTAAACTTTTAATTGATCTAATATTTTCTGGTAACTTATTCCAGGATCTTTTGTAGATGCTGAAGAACAGTTTTTCAATGCCGCAGTGTTTATTAATATTATTGATGCATCTACTTCATCGGTTTTTATGCTTAATGAATTGATTTAATGAATTAGTAACATTAGAAGATTTGTGAATATGTTTGAATAGAATCAATGGAGATAACATTTTAAATCTTGTAGTTTATTCCTTATTTTTGGTTTACTAACACGAAATATAATAGAAATTGACCAGGTACAAATCGTATTTTTTCGTTTCTGGGTATTTCAAATTGGTGTTAGATTGCTTACCGAGCAATTAAGTTAGATTAAAAAGTACTAACTCCTATCAATGCGTTAATAATGGTAAGAAGATATTTGTTAGGTCTAAAAGTAACTTAGTCAGCAGCACGAATGACTTGAAAAAAAGAAAAAAAAGTTCTTGGATTTATTGGAATTTTTATGGAATCTGCTAGTATTTGAGGTTGTCATAAAAAAAATATTCTTCTGAATTATCTTCTTAAATAGGCACCTTGTCGATCTGAAGGAGACTTCTCTTCTTGTGGGTTACTGGGACTTAAAGACGCACTTCACTGACAGCTGACACCATACAAGCCTTAGAAATACAAATTCTCTTTCAAAACATCAAAAAAATTAAATTTTAAGTACACATATGAGGAATTATGATTTAAATCAATATAATACTTGATATTGGAAATTCGGGATGAAATCGTGTTCGGGTTTGGGTCGGGCCAGGTTTTAAAATCGCAACCCGATTCTACCTCTGGTACATATTAGCTATTTTAACTATTTGTTTTCTATCATCCAGAAAGCTTCGATTGGGTTCCGAAAGTTTGTAATTATAACCATAAGATGGTAATATTTTCCAATGTTTCATAGTCAATGCTGTTAAAGGCTTTACTCTAATCGCTGAATGCAATGCTGCTGGTAATGTGTCTATTATGCAACTTGTTGGATCTCACTTTTTAAATATCGGTGTTACATCAGGCCTCTTTAATATAAAAAAGAAATTTGATGCATTGATGTCTTAATTGCATGCAAACATTAGATATTCATCAAAGTATCTAATGTATTTCTTAATTACAAATATAAGAATATTGCTACATCCGCATGATGTGTTGGTATCGAGTTTAGACATGACCTTATTTTATTCTATTCAGCTAATTTACTCTATTAATTATGTTCTTCTATTGAACCTCTTTGCCTTTGTATGCCCCTGGATTTTTAAATGTAAGATTAAAATGGTTAGCAATAAGTTTTTGATCGGTAATCATTTTTCCATTACCATCAATTTCCTTAATATCTGAGGATATGCCTTTCTCTTTGTTTAGAAATTTATTTACAAATCTTGATTTTTCTTTTTATAGTTCTAAACTTTCATATAATTTCTTTCTTTTTTGTAGCTCGCTAGCTCTGATTTTACCTCTTTTTAATGAACAACATTTAAATTTGAAATTTTATTACGAAGTGCTTTTAAAGTTTTCTCATTTTCAATATCTAATTTTTTAATATTTTTAGCATATGAACAACAATATTTACCAATCTTAAAAGACTAGCTAATATTTGTTTGGAGGGTTTTCTGACAACAGTCTGACAAGCATAATATGCCTCCATTTAGGTGCTTTTAGTTTAATTTTTTGCAAATTTAAAATTGAAATCAACAATGTGATTTTGTGTCCATCTTTTGATCTTAATTGGTTTTTTTACTTATTATCTTCTCATAGGAGACACTAGTTTGCATCTGTTTGCTTGACTGTCTGTCTGTTTAACTGTTTTCATCAAGATCTCTCAAAAAAATAATGAGTCGATCTTTATGAAGATATATATATATATATATGTATTGGTGTAATATACCACCAGCAAGTTCTAAGTTCCAATAATATTTAAGTATTCTTTTGTTTTGTAGGGCCCATACTCCCCTCATAGCAAGTCCATAATTAAGTATCATTTCCAGTAGATTTATGAACACGTTGAAAATTCATTCACAAATCGTGCATCAAATTACATAACTATAATTGACAATACATCATGCCGTATTAAAATAAAATCCTTGTATATCAATAAGAGCAATGCACTTCAAACAAATGGTTGTATAAATTCAAATCCTTGAACAACGACAAACTATGTTAAGTTCAGAGCCCTTATTCCCGATTCGTGCCCCTACATTTTTTTTCTTACCCGATACCGGTCCTAGGCAACCTGATCGTTGTTAGATTTTTTATGATTATGCTAAATTGCTTGTTTTTAGATATTGGATTGATTAGCCTTTTTGTTGGGACAGCAAAGCCTGACATCCATGATTTTCTAAACTACTTAGTAGCAGAAATACATGTAAAATTGCCATCCATTTATATTAAATTACTTATGATACATAGCTTATAAAATATTTTAGGAAGACAAAAGATGTGTAAACAAGTTTCAGTGTTATTGTTTACAACAGTCGTATTTATTACAGTATTATACAGTATGTTTACCTCTGATGAATTTATTTAATTGTTTGAAAGACACATATGTTTAGGGTGCAATTTTGTAATGAATGATTCATGGTAAACGCATTTATCTTTAAGTCTAATTTCATCTCATGATTCGGTCATATCACTTCATAGAAAAATGCAATAGACCACTAGTAAAGTGAATTTGTACAGTTTTGATTTAGCTTTCAGTGAATTGTGTTGTATTTTAGTATTTGTGGCGGTTAGGAGCGTGTTATTATCTATATATTTTTGTAATTTTTAATTCAATAACGCTGCTTAAGTGCTGATTCTAAGCTGCCTATTAGTTGCTTTAATGCTGCCAAAGCAACGTTGTAAAAACCCAATTTCGGTACCATATTGACGCAAATGTGACGTTGCCAGGAAGTGAATGGCAGCCATGAGCAAGCCAATTTGTAACGCTTATGCAGCGGTAATTGCTACTTGGGAAAAGAATTTTAAAAAAAGAAGATTGTTTAAAATCATTCCCTGGTCATGTTAATATAAAATTGATATATATATATATATATATAAGTAATAAATTTGTTTAAATTAATTGTCTTTGCAATTACAATTAAAGTTATAGGAATAATTATAAAGTTTACCTGAAAGAGTATTTCGTTGTCAGTCAAGGCTCGAATTATATGCTTCATTTAGAACTTCAATTGCTGAAAAATTTATGAACATGTTGGAAAAACTTTTTTTATCTTTGAATGTTCATGTGTCAAATAAAGAGCAGATTTATCAAAATGCAAGCTACACAATTTCAATTTAGTTGGAACAACGTTTTGCTTTTGGTAGTTCTTGAAAGCACTCTCTCGGTAGAACTGATTTATGTAAGGAAAATGTAAGGAAAACATTATATAGTTGACATGTTGCATTGTTTGGGCATAGCCACCAGCTGATTACTGACATCTGAGAGCAAATAACGTGTAATGTATACAATTGCTTACTATTTTCTGTGCATTGCAGATGTGTAATTATGTTTGAAGAAATTGCCAAATTAAATGATTTATCATTTTTAAAGATCTGCAATTTCGTCAAAGATTTTAATGTAAAATGAAGTTTCGGCAAAGTTTTAAAGATTTTTCAGCTAGGGATGTTACTAATTTGTTACACAACTAATTGAAACCTGTTTTCCTCTGAAAAAGGAAAAATTATTTCACAATGACAAGCCCTGAAAAAATGAAAATATAAAAAACTAATAATGAAAAATGAATAGCTTTGTGCCCCGGTGTTTTTTCGAAATTTAAGAAACTAACAATTTATATAAATACAATCGCGAAAAAACTATTGAAGAACTCAAATATTCTTAGTATTCTTAATAGTTTTCAAGAATTTCGGGAATGTCTGTAATATCACGTCAGTACAGTACTCGCGGTGCTCTTACAAAGATGTCCCCGATTGATTTAGGCAATAAAAAAAATTCAATGTTAATAGAACCTGTTAGTCAATTCCAAACAATTTCTTCTTCAAGGAGAAGAGAATCTTCTTCTGAAATATTTCAAATGTTGAAAAATTTACATCACCGTAAAGCGTCAGATCCGTAACATAAATCACATGCACTACTAAATTGGATTTACAAAGCTTCTGTTATGAACTAGCTCAATGCATTTGCCTCTTGATAAACTCCTCTCTAAATGATGCTTCAGCTGAACAATTTGTTGCTGAAATGTTAGCCCTTGAAACAGTTAAACCTGTCGTTGTGCCTTTGTCAGAGATGCAAAAAATTTCTTCTACTCATTCTGTATCTAAACTTATTATGCAGGTTATAGTATAGTTGATAGTGAGCTTAAACCAAAGATATTATCGGTATTGGACACTAAGCAATTTGGAGGAACACCAGGTCGTTCTACAATCTATTAGATTTCTGTGCTCGAAAAGAATTACTCCTAATTAGGAATATTCAACTTCAAGAAAGCATTTGACTTTTTCATTCATCCTATAATGCTGTATCTCATTCAGGAAATATAATTGACCCATTGAGAGTCCAGTGAATATAATCCTTTTCACACAAAAAATATTTTAATTCAATTAGAAAATGCTGAAGCAACAAAATGAATTCATTCAGTATTTTCGATTTACAATAATTTCATTTTTAATGTTAATCAAATTGAAAAGGTGACTATATTATTGGAAATACTATGTTTATCCTTGGGCAAAATTGTTGTGCAATGCAGTTTTATACTTGGTAGATAAGCATAGCATTAAGAATAGCTTTTCTAAATTTTTGATTTGGATAAAGTTTTGATTATTTCTCAAACTAATTTCCAAAGAAATTTTATGAATAAGTCATCTTCTCTTCTGCTAGCATTAGTTGACGCAAAAACATTTATTGCAAAAGCAGCTGAACAGGAAAATCTTACAAATTATATATTTTGTAAATCTACAATCAGCAAAAATTTCTTGAATTTTTAGAGGGGCATTTGGTATCATTGAACTGAGATTATTGATAATAGAAAACCAAGATATACTAATTTTAGAATTTAGATTATATATAAAATACTAAGCAAGAACCACGCTATGGAATCAAAATCACAAAATAGAAATGAGATATATAACGTTATATTAATTTTATGAAATATTCAGTAAAATTTATTTCACCAGTTTACAAATATTTCATTTAAATATGAGCACTATTTATAAAAATAAAATTATTGCTCTAACGTGAAGAATTTGTCACATGTAGTCTTAAGCAGGCACTATTTGAACATAGACTTCGTTATTTCGTCCTAATGTATATTTTGCAGGAAATTTACATAGTCAAATTTACGAAGTGATTTCTATATAAGCAAATAAGCATTCTTGCATGCATCATTCGAACTCATATTTGTAGAATTCGAGAATTTAAGCTCTACAACATTTGGAAAAATCGCTATTATTACACTATTTTCCGATTACAATCTTGTAATCTAAATCTGTAATATCTACAAAGCGCATGCTATGGACATATTTGAAATAAATTTCTTTACACTTAAGGATACCAATATGATTATTTTTATTGAAAAACTTTCGTTACACTAAGCAATTCATCATTTGATTACATTTGATACATATTTATGAGATTACAGAAAAACATCATTGAACTGATATTTGTGATCATAGATAATATTTTCTCAGGTATACACATATTTCAATTAAACAGTGAACTGACACTTACAATAGTAAAGTATATATATATATATATATATATATATATATATATAATATATATATATATATATATATATATATATATATATGACAGGACAAATAAAATTGATGGAATAATGTCGCATGCTATTATGGTACGCAAAGGTTGCATAGCCATGCAATTATTATTTTTTAGGCATAATGATTTAGTGATAATATCCTGCATGAGCACTAGGAACATATTGATGAAGTCATTTTTGCAGCAGCATTTCGATATCCTTTGCCACTCAAATAAAAGAAAATAAAGTTAAGGGAAGAATTAAGTACTATAGGGATTTCCGCTAAGACTGCTAGTAATTTGTCCAAGGCAACATCTGCGGCTGTTTCATGTGTTGTATTAAAGTGCCATGTCAAAAGTACGCCAGATGATAGTGTGAAGGTAAGGAACGATATGCTAACGGTTGTTAACATCAGT
The DNA here is from genome assembly GCA_900660155.1 of Hofstenia miamia. Classification (NCBI taxonomy): domain Eukaryota; kingdom Metazoa; phylum Xenacoelomorpha; order Acoela; family Hofsteniidae; genus Hofstenia; species Hofstenia miamia. The sequence continues at coordinate 349,368 of CABFPE010000699.1, read as the reverse complement.
GTCATGCAACGATTTTGAAAATCTCGATCTGAGGATGATTTTCTAAATAAGTTTTTTAATCATAATTAATAATGTTCTTGTGAGTTTCTGATTTCTGATTTGGTTCACAATTGTCTTGTGTAGTTACTCTTTGGTTTTTTTGTACAAGAAAAAGAGAATCAGTCTATCAAACTTTTAGCCTTGATGTTTTAAAATCTTCTAATTTAATGAATTCAAATAAGCATTGCCCAATTGCTTACAAAATATCAGTATCAAGAAATTTCATGTTTGAAACAGAAACTGCTTTAAAGCGGACCTATGGCAACGAGTGAAAATCCACCGTTAACTCTGAATTCCATCACATATAAATCAGAATATTAATAAACACTAACATGTTTTTTAAAGAAAAAATTTGATGCAGTTCGCTTGTTAACTTTACAATAATATTAAAATTAAGTGCTACTTAGTAGTTTGAAAGTGAAAAGAATTTCCATGTGATTTCGTGCTTGCATAAGGCCATTATTGTAAATTATGTTAAAACCTATACACATGTATTGTAAAAATGCTAAAAATATATGCTAAATATTTAAATTTTTGAATTTGTTATATTCTGAAATTCTTCATGAACTGATCAAAAGCACAATAAATGCGTTTTGCAGAATTGGAAATTTAAGCAATTTTTTCATACGTACATTTTGCGCATGGTAGTGAGATAGTAGATGAAGTAGAAGTTGAAAATGAAAATTAAGCTGAAGGGCAATGATGAGTAAATGAAATAGGTGAGGAACTGTATGTACCAATCAAAGAATTCCAGGTTGCCTGTCATTAAACATTCGCCATTTTCTTTAGAAAACAGGTATATTGCCGGAGCCGATACCAAATACGACAAGAACGTTATCATAAAACTGGCGAGATACGCATATTTTGGTTGACATTTCAGACGATAAAAAACAGGAAACTAAAGGAAATTGCAATACAATCTGCGCAGAGGACAATTAAAATATTATAGCAAGTTTAAAAATTATGAAAGGAAAGCAATCGAATCTGATTGCATGCAGCGGGGTCCTAGAACATTAAAACGGTGGGCGGTTAAATTTCTTTCTAAAAATATTATAAAACTAATATTTATTTGCAAATTAGGTATCTTGCAAAAAGTGAAATGCTATGTATGCTACTTGATTATTAGCATTATTGACCAAAATTGGCATTTTTACAATTATTATACTGTCAAACAAAAATAATTTTACTATGTCTTGATGGGATCAATGGAGTAATAAATTTAATAGGTATGCATCAACAAATTTATATGCTGTCTCGAGAAAGGAGAACATGTGTAACGAAATAGAGAAGCAATATGTTCAGCAAAATAAACTCGTATAGTCATTGAAAAATATTTAAAAATATAGTAATAATTTTTCTGTGTTCACAGAAACGGTTCACAAGATGGCGCTATATTAGAAATTTAAAAATTTGCAATTTTTTACAAAATAAAACTTAGTCGCAGACAATGCTAAATTAATTTATTATGAGCATAGCAAAAGAATTTCAGAGCATATGCGAGGTCATTTTCAATCCGAAATGCATTGTCATGAACATGCATCTAAAAGGAAAAACTACTATTTGCATGAAAACGACACATACAGAAATTGCAGAAGCCATATTCATAAAAGAAACTAAGGAGAATCTACTAAATATACAATTAAATCAAAGACTAAATATCGTATAATATTTACGAATTTCAATTATAATATTTTAAAATTAGTATTTACCACCATATAATTTTAGTTATTTTATACTGACGATGAGTAGAGACACTCGAAAACTTTATACATAAAATATTTCTTGTTTTCTACACAGTATATATTTTAAACAATATATATATATATATATATATATATATATATATATATATATATATATCAATAGTTTGAAAAATACTTCAACTTAATTCAATTTTTTTATAAAAATTACTCAAAATTTATAATCTTTAGTTTCACAATAAATTTCCACTAGGGTCTGTTCAAATTTTATAAATATCTATGATATTGATTTGAAAGGTGTGGGCGAAATGCTGCAAGAAACAATTCGATTAATAATCAATTAATTGCATTTTAATTGATTATTGGGGTCAATTCATTACAATTTCCAAATCAGATATAATCTTAAATAACTTAAAAATTAAACATTTTTAATATTTCTCGCAAAAGCATAATAAAATTTCAAAAATCGAAAAACCACAAGATAGTGTTTTCTCTTTTATGTTCTTTGTTGAGCTCTGACTTTGCGCAAGGCAAACCAATGCGTTTGGCAGGTCTATGTACATAGGAAGAAATAGCTGAAATTCATTGTTGATCACACTTACTTTAAAATTTGAATTTACATGCACATTGGTTATGGAGATATTTAAAATTTTTTTTGAAATCTGTTTGACTTTTTAAACTTAATCAAACGCATTCCAATTAGAGGCCAAAGATTATTAACTCCAACTTTCCAGTACCTGTATTGATTGATTGATAGATAATGGAACACAGAGGTCATTGTGACTATAAATTTAGGTAACTATGAATATATCGATGGCACCATTAATCGATTTATCTTAAATATTTGTAATTTGGTACTCTTGTAATTGGAAAATATATTATCAAACTTTCCAAATTCTCAATTATTCTATAATATAATTACTTTTGTCTTAGTGGATATTATATAATAATAAGGACATTTCAAATTTATATTTTCAAGATTTAAATACAGCTAGTGTTTTTGAGTTTATTAAGCGAGAATGCACATATTCATCAGCATTGAAATCAGGCAGCTAACAACTCAAGATAACAAATAAATTACATAGTTGCACCTTTCCCTGTCGTCGCATTGCTTGAGTGTAGTTGAGGTCATAGGTGAGTAATATTATACTTAGTTTGAATTCATGCATTTATGCTTTTGCTCAGCTACCTCAAGCTTGGAAAATGTTGAAAATATAAACATTTGGTTAAAATTTGCAAAGTAACTTAGAAATAATTTGCAATTTTGACAAATATCTGCAAGTTTTCAAGGAATGTTTGTGATGGCTTGCAGGTTTTGATAATACTGCTTGCAAGAATTTTCAAATACATTTAATATCAATTTGATGCTTATTAAAAACTCCAAACTTTGTAATTTCTAGAAAATTGAAAATGGTTTATCAAATTGACAACTGCCCAATAAAAGTATCAAATGGCAATTTTATCATCAAATCGAAAAAATATTTTCAAATTAATAAGATGCACTAACTATGCAAATCTGGCTGATCTAGAATTCTTAGGATAAGCAAATTAATAATTATATTATTTTTTAACGAGCAAAAATGTATTGTTCTTAAATATTTATGATTTCTTGTAAATGAATTTTGAAGTTTTATAATATTAATGAAAACAATATTTTGTAAATTCATTGAATGTATTGTAATAGACTTGAAAACCGTTTTTAAATGCTTTTTTAGCTTAGGAATATAGAGACCCATGATATTAATAAAATTTACAAATATAGAAAATAGACTTTCCATATTTCAGTTTTTAAAAAGCAAGCCTTGCTGACCGTCTCCCAGCATGTAATTGGAATGAAAATATATTTATTTGAAATGCAATTCATTATTATTATTATTATTATTATTATTATTATTATTATTATTATTATTAATCAATATATTTATCAAATTAAATACATAGATTTAAAAAAACAGGTAAATAATACCTTTGGAAAAATATATGTAGATATTAAGCCATTTTCATTCTTTTTATTCAATTGATATATGATTCGACTTAGTTTAGTATATATTCACTTTTCTTGGCAATATATTTGAATTGTAAAATATCGTTTTCTTTAAATGAATGCATTATCAATGAATAAATAATAGTCCATAATGAACTATTAACCATTTTTGCATGTAAAATTGTTATTCTTGCAAATACGTTGCACATATGTTTCCGAATTACAAAATTGATCAATCTTATTTAATAAGTATTTGCAAAGTTCTTCGGACATTTAAGAAATATGTATTTGCAAACTCTTGATAAGATATTTATGAAACTTTGTAAATTTGGAAACTTTAAGTTCACGGGTGCATTCTATTTTTACGTGACCCGAAGAATCGGTTGCAGCTCTCCTCTTCAATTTCCAATGTTATATGTAATATTTTATTAAATGTAAATGGAACTAGCTAACATTTTTTAAAAAAATATCAGAAAACAGAAACAATACAAAAATTGAATATATAATATTCTTCGTGCATTGGGATGCTAAATATTTCAATGTGCTGTCAGAAAATTTTTTTGTTTCAAAATTTATCATAATTTTAGTTTATTATGAAACTATCTGATACAAAATTTTTATATTTATTATACGTGTTAAGAAAAACACTACAATAATATATTTTGTTATTCAAAAGCATAGCTGAAATTAGAATTGGTAATGTCAATTCATAGGATTTTGAGGTATCACTACTTACTAGAGCTTAAATGAATAATTTTCAAAATAAGCAAAAATGAATTGGCACATCTAAAATAATCAACTACATCAGTAAAAAAATTCATGCAAAAAATTTAACTTTAAATTTATGAAAAACGATTTTTGAGCTACATTTTTTTCAAATTTAAAAGAAGCATTTGAAAATTCAATATTTTTTTTGAAAAAACTACTCCATAGAAATACATGAGATTTTAGGTACGTTTGCATGGAAGTCCAGATTATTTCAACACAGCTTTTTAGCGAACAAATACAGTACTTAAAGTATTTCTAATATTATTTTAATATATTCTTTTAATTCTTACTAAATATTTACTGACAAGCTATTAATTATAAGATGTTTTCGGTGGTAACGTATATAATTAATACATCTGTTATTAAATATCTTAAACATATTCGTTGACGAGTTATTAATTCTCTGCATAATTACAACAATATTATATTCATAATAGTAAAATCAAAATGATGTAAAAAATTTGATATTTTTCATTAATGAAGTTAACAACACAATGAACATGTACAATGCTTTAGCATATATTAGCAAAATATGTACTTACGGCTCTAATAATATAAATTGAATTTTTAAATACAATACTTTTATGTGATTTTAAGCCAATCAGATTTATTTCTTATGACGAATAGGTGTTGTTGCAATATTATTCTGCCAAAGCGTCTTTTGCAAAACATTAAAAGATATTGATTGGCAAAAATAAACGCACGATATGATTTACAAAGTGTAACTATTGCAATTTCATTTATTGCAATATCTAAGTTAATCAGAGTTTTCATGCCACTCATGATATTTTTTCAATATATCTATGGCTTAGTTTTATTTACTTAACAAAGAATTTCTTAGTATTATCAATTTTTTGGTTCTGATAAACATGAAACCAATTCAAATGATTACATAGGATAGAAAGGTGTACAGAAATAATTCTAAATATAGTAAATTCATATTGCATCCTTCTACCAAGGCATATATATTCATAGAAGAATGGTTACCCAGCATTTTATCATACAGATTTATATAGCACACCAGCGTTGCTATCATTCTCCACTCTATGACAAGAAAGAATGTAAAATTTGTTTCATTACAGTATATATATATATATATATACATACATACATATATATATATATCAATATATATATATACAGACATACATATATATATATATATATATATATATATATATATCAGGGCCTTGTTATGTTGTAGCAAAATTTGATTTGAACTATTTGCAATATAATAAGGTGTATACCCAATAAGGTTTCTTCACTTATATAACATAATGTATGGGTTTTTCATAGATATTCAACATCTAATTGATTGATACTAAAGCGAACCGATTTGAATCCGAAATTCTTCTTTCCCTAGACTAGGTTCAGCACGTCCTAGAGCCTAAGCTAGTGACATAAACCTAGTGTCGACAAAATGCTTCCACGTTAAAAACATATTTATACTAGCCTTTAGTTACATTTTTCTGAATATATTACTTATAAAGAACAACTTAGATCATTTGATCTCCGGTTTGTGTTGCTCAAAGACCTTGAGATTGAATAACAAAATCTTGCCTGAAATTTTTTGTAGGGATTTAGTTTCATCACTTTGGATAAACTGAATTTTGGAATCAAATTTATTACTACCTGTCAGCATAAGACTGATATCAAATGCAAGCAAAGCATGTAGGTCCCAATGTAATCTGAATGAAATGACGTGGATTTGTTATAATTTCGCTGTGAGAAAAATAATATGCATTGTATTAATACTTGTTATGGAAAAAAACCAAGAAATATCATATAAATATAGCAGTTGCTCAAGATTTAATGCTTTTTATTATTATGCAATATCTATATTTTCTACTAAAGGATTTTTTCTTGGGAAGCATCTTTTTAATTTATTTATATATGAGCTATTCTAAAAAAAATGCGACCATCCAGGGAACCAGCACTTATTTATTGAAACCAAGGAAAGTTTATTGATACTGAGAGGTGATTTTTACAGATGAAAAAATCAACATGGGGACGTGGTGTTGTGGAAAAAGAATAGAGCACGCTTTCCAAAAATTGAAATGATAGTTCGAGAAATTTTTGCAATGCCTGACACTGCAGCTGCATGTGAAAGAGTGCGGTCCTCTAGTGGGCTATTTTCTCAAAAAATTTTTATTGAACACCATAATCATTAAGAACTTAATGTATATTATATAATCCTGTGAAATAAACTATTAGCCTAAATTGCCTTATTTTTCAAGTTATGGCCATGCCGCGCCCACGTGATTATATAATGACGACTGACTCTAGATCTCAAGTTACCATAAGGCGATATGCACTTTTCATGCTAAGAAAATAGTAGATTTTAGAAATGTTCAATCTGATCTTGATAAACTCTATATACACGCTGTTACAAACTATATAGATCATTCATTTGAAAAAAATGCCTAAATAATATATTATTCATTTTCAAAAAATAATTTCAATGTGGAAAATTATCAACTCGAATAGCCAAATTATGGATATATTTTTATTATTTTTAAAATTACTCATTTATTTATTATATATATATATATATATATATATATAAATCATTTACAAATTAAACAAATTTAGTGCACCTTAGCAGTTATCGAGTGCTTTATCACCCCAGATCTATTAATTCTTTAACAGTTTTCAAACATTTAAATGAAACTTTGTGATAGTGATTTTCTTCTCAAGAAAAACATAGAAATACTATATTTCGAAATTTCAACCTATTCTGAGCATAACAACCTAAAATATTGTTTTATGCTGTCTAGAGCCAGTTTGTGGTATTCTTAGTGCACCAGACATTTAAACTAAATAGATTGACTCTTCTCTTTCGAAAAATAGCGTAAGCTACACAATATTTCAAAATTTAATTATCTATAAGGTCAACTTTGTCCAGATACTTAGCTTAGAATGCCAATGACCTCGCAGCTTTCTTTATTGAAGACCTTAGCAATCGACAAATGTTAAAATAAAATAATTATCGAGACTTTGTTAATGGGCATTCTGAACATGTCAACAATTATACTGCATTTTCAAAGAAAAATATTTTTTTTACATCTTACTAAAATTTATTAGACACTACAAAATACATACATTTAATCAGATAGGAAGGGAATGATGAAACAAAGCTAGCATGGAAGACTGCTCTGTAACTATGGATTGGGTTTGACCTAGGTCACTACTCATTCTAGTGGATAGATCCGGCAAAGCTGTGCTCAAGAACTAAATGTGACTATATTTTAAGGCAAGCACTTAAAACAGGTTTATTGGGGATATAAATTGTCAGAGAGTAGTTAAAATGTCTTCATACATCAAAAAGGATATAGTAGCTTAGCACACTCATTTGAATAAAACATTATTATAGAGGGTTCTAAAATTAGTTGAAAAATATTATTGCAGTCCTTCGTGCCGTCCAAGAACGACTGCATTTTATCATCATTATTAGAACAGTAACATATGAAAACAAGTAACATTTTCAATTCTACAATAGGTACTCAATAGTTGTTTTTAAATGACGTTTGGATTTTACATTGTTCTTATGGCTTTCTATTATTAGATTCCAAGAGCACCTCTATAAAAATATATCTGACGTAGTTTTCTGTTATATTTAACCAAGGCAAGTTCATATTATTTAGAAAAAGTCTTGAAAATCCAAATATTTTCCTATACTCATTTTGGAAGTGGTCTGCTTCTTTTGGAACAGCCTGTGCCAACATGCAAATTACTTCCTTATAACCGGTCTGGTGCAGACCACAGCCGGCCCAAACTGACACATTTTGCTTGCATTGGTTCGCGGTCAACCGGCAACTTTTAGTCAAATAGTCAGTATGTTTCCATTACCGAGCAAAGTACTAAATATAAAAAATTAATGGAAAAACAACAAAATCAATATAAAATTTAGAGCCTACAAAATAAACCGATAACATAAACGAAAATTATTAAGAACTATGCTCTTCTGCAAGATTAGCTAAAACCTGTAGCCCGTACTTCAGTCAGAATGTTTGCATGTCTTCGTCACGCGGCCTAGTCTTTGGCCCACGTGGGCATGGTCTAACCAGGTCCATTACTTCGATATTTACGTAAGATGCATTGAATCGTTTATGATGACAAAATTTTACTGACAGAGTCGACCCTCAAAATTATCTAGGAAAACTGAATATGAGAAGATGCTTAATTTGAACAAGTGAAAAAACTGTTTTCTGTAGCACACATCTTTCTATGACTTGCTTAAGCCATAAGCAGCGTGCATTATTAAATATTATCTGAGGGGTACCAAATGTATCCATTAGGAGTGTGACAATCTTGAAAGCTAACATTAGCATGCAATTTTAGCATGCGTTTTGCATATCAAAATAATAATAGTCTCATAAAAGTTCACGCTTTAATCCAAACATAGCAAAGATATAGGGGAGACCAGAGCAGGCTAAAGGGGTATAACAAACATACTTATATGTAAACATAAAACACAAGGGCTTGGTAAACGCTGGAAAAAATAGAATTTATTTGGTTAAGCTCTGGTTTATGTATTGTAGGATAAAATTTCTGATGGCATTACAACCTGCCGAACATTTCGTCTTGTTAGAACATGTTAAGACTAGGTTTAAAATAATAGTTAAACACATACAATAAAAAGCAAATATTGTAAGAAATATAATACAAAGTTAATCAGATTGATCATAAACAGAATCCGAGTAGATGTACAGGTTATCATGATCAAATTTTCATTGCCAATGGCATTCTCCATATACCCAAGAAAAGCTTGATACTCAAAATTTGCCCACATCTTAATCTTAAGTTGTGCGTTTGAGGTTACAAATCATATAAATGTATAGGAGTTATTGTTAAATAACATTCAATGCGGGCTAATTGAAGTCTGTTCCAACCGACCCTATCTATATAGATTTGAACAATTAATATATTGAAATATTTGTGCTGTCAACCATTAAAGTTTAAAATCTGTGTGAGTAAAATCATAGATATTTGTTTTATCAGGCTAATGATGCTACCACTAAAAGGTCATTGTTGCTGTACTTAGCTCAATGTCAATGACTTTATGCTGGCATCTAGTAAATATAAGTTTTTCAATATTCATGCTTTTCATTTAGATTTCCCTGTAATTTTCATTTTTTACATCGAATATTAAAAAAATTTACTTTTTATGAGTAGCAGCTATGCCTTCGAAATTGTTTATACTCTCTGTCTTTGGTTGTCTAAGATTAAAACTGTTAGCCTTACTTTTCATGTAGAGATTCTTAATAAAACCGCTCTGTGCTCAAAACCATAAATTTTTAACAGTAGAACATTAGAATTTTGTTTACTTGTGTATGCATTTATTAAAAAAACAGCAGGTATATGCACCACCAAGTAAACTGATAATCCATTTGAATTTGCATGTGTAATATTTAAATAATATTCTATTTGAATCTATAATTAAATTATTTGCAATGAACTGACATTTTTTATTTTTAGATCCCTTTTAAATTCCATTTCTAAATCAATTGCTTTTGAGGTGGCTGTTTTAATACACCAGCACAACTTGGAGATGCAGTTTTCATTCTTCATCAATTAATGCTTTGCATAAATTTTCAGATATATTTATACTTAAGCTGGATATGGCAATATAAGTTACTACAGCACTTGACTTTTGCCCATGTCCTGTAAGTGATTGGATTACCAAATACTTTCCACTCAAGGAGGGTCTACAGAAACCAAACGAGATTTCTCTGACGCTGTTAACAGACTGGATCCTGAGTACGTCAGTCAAATAGAACTTTTCAACTCAGCGGCAAATGCCATGATTAAATTGATTTGAACATTGTTCAAGTGAAGGGTTTTAAAATTCTTACATTGTGATGGACCGGCCTAGGCCAGGCTTAAAAAACCATTGACCAGGGCCTATTCGGGGTAATAAAGTTACGGTGCGGTTGCAACACTAATGTCCAAAATCCTCAAACAAGAATCCCATACATATGTAAAAATTTAGAAAAAGTTGATATAGTCATATCCTTAGTGTGGTTGTAGTATAACATTAATCTGATTCTAGCTGTTAACCTTTTAAACCTGTGCAATTTCTGAACTAAAATTGGTTTTCCACATGTTTTTGCAAATTTCACCAAGCCTATTAAAAAATATATTTGAGCCTTGAAATACTGACACATCCGTAATGCATTTGCTCTCAAATAACGGTGTCTATTTTTGGTAAAGTACGCGTTGTGACTGAAATAATTTAAAATATTCAATGTTTTTTGTGAAAATTTCGATTATTTAAATGATCCGTATAATTAAGAGCACAAATATGCATATTGAGTTTTAAATCTCATGAGAAAAACATCAAAATTCAATGGCTTCTTCTGTAGATAGTCTGCCCAAACATTGCTGAGTTCTTTCCAATGCAATAGTTCGTAGTACCCATGAACTTCATGAGTTCTTCAATTATAAGAGCCTAAGTAATTTCTCAAGAAATAACAACAGATTTTCAATATTGTTGGCTAGCTTAAACCAAAATTACACAATTTAAGGTTCTACAAATGACATAACGGCGATTATTACTTGCTTGACATTTCCGCAATCACTTCATGAATTTGACATCTGAATAGAAGTGATTTAGTGAAGTAAGGACCTGTTATCAACATGCTCAAAAATTTGCTTTCGTCTGCTTAAAAGCCATCTACAAGTCAAAATTTCGAATAAAAAACCATTTCAATTGAAAATTGCATTAGCTAGCTCCTTTTAACATACTCTGACTGCTCTAAGTAGAGTAGAAATCTTAATTCAGATATTTTAAATAGATGTTGAGAATCTTTTAGAAACATTCAAATCTATGGAATTATTGTTCATATTAAATTTAACGTCTTTGAATGAAAAGAAAAAAATGTAAAAAAATTATATTTTTTCTTTGATTGCAAGAACAGTTAGGCTTCTGTATAATGCTTCTTATTTGCATACATGTTTTCTTAGTAAATTTTTGAAATTCATACAGTTTATAGCAATGAAGGTGCTACTGAACGAAATTACTTGCTGTTATTTTTTTTAAAATAATTTTTTTTTAAATAAAGTGCCTTGCTACAGTAATGTGCGTAGTCTTTTACTAAATCAGCATTTATAAGAAGTTTTCATACTTCACTACAGAAACGATTTTTCCTCAAGGGAATCCGGCTTTGAATATAACCAATTGTACGTATCAACATTTAGTAAAATGCGCGTAAATTTTAAATAAACCAGTTTCTATCACTGCTGAAACAACATATAAAGCAATAAACAGCAGTGCAGTATTCTTTCTGAGAACTTTGGCAGCGTATTTAAATTTTTTCCTCTGCCTATCGACTTCTAGAAAATGTCTTCTCAAAATTGCAGATGCTATGGGTTTTAATATAATTGCTTTAGATGCAAAGACACTCAACCCGAGTCCTCTGATGAGACCTAAAACTACGGCTTTTCTAAATGCAGATGAGCTGTATTGTCATTTGAACTCAACGTTTTGTAATAGACATAATCATTTACAACTGTTGCATCAATAGCATCAAAAATAATCCGGAAATAAAATATTTATCTGCTCCTGATGTAGGTTTCCTCTGATCTGCTAGTTTGACACCGCCCATATAGCAATTGTATGGCTTCCCGATCATTGGAATTAGGCTTCCTTCCTGCATCAGAGATGGAATTGGATTGGATCTCGGATCGGTTCGAGTCGGATCTACATTTTGAGAAAATGTCGGATCTGTTTCGATTCCAAATTTTTTTTAAAAATTGTCTGTATAGTACATTTTATTAATTACGCACATTTTTACATTGAATCCCAATTTAGGTGTGTTAATAATCTCAATCTAAGTGAAATTTTGTAATTGAATTTCATTGTTCATACAACAGCTTCCGCGTTATTTTTTCCAACAACTTATAAAATTGGTGATGAATATTTCATATCTGAAAATGTGATTCATGTTGGCATTCAAAAACATTTGTATGTATAAACTTGCAAATGGAAACACAGAAAAAACGCAGAAAAGCAAGTGAAACACCTTAGTTGCTGCAAACACCACCAAAATTTAATGATGCTAACATAAGTATAAGATGCACTATAAACAACTTGCAATACCAAGATAAACTTAGTTGCCAGAAGGTTCTTGATTATTATAATCACTAATGCAAAACTTTTTATAGAGTATGCCTTTGGCCAGCAATAATAGTGTATAAATTTATTTAATGTTGTTTTTATATAATTTAAAAAATGTTATCCAAACTAGTATACAATTTCAATGAAAGTAAAATTCAAAATTTATATTTAAATCTCGAATTTAGTTTGAAAAATTGAATTATTCTATAATGAATTTTAATACACTCTACGAATTTTTTTTAATCTTTGCAAAGTAATTTTGAGTTTTTTCATAAATTTGTCATTGTTTGTGTTATTCGGGTTTTCATTGCTTTAGATGCAATTTTGAAATAATTTTAAAGCAACTTCAATTCTCAATTCATATAGTAACATTGCAAAATGGCAATTTTTTGATTTTGACAATTGTAATTTGGGAGGTAATGCCATGCGAGGCTGAACTACTTAAACTCTATAAATATGTTATGATTATAGTTAATGTCAATTTTGGGAATTAGATTATTAGAAAGCTTGCCAATAAGCAAAGAAATGCATTGTTGGACTTACACTAATAATCAGAAATGGATTTACTTCTTGTGAGTGGACAATTACAGATAAAAGAAGAAGTCTATTTCAAACATAGATGTACATTGGCCGAAAATTGAGGACCACACCCAGCCGAAATCCGGTTGGGCCCATATAAATTATAGCTATTTTACTCCGACTTTATGATCATTGACAAAAACATTTCTTGCGATTTTCGGTTTGCTTGACCAAGATATACTGCATTGGATTGTTTGTAATACGTGAAGAGCATTTGATTCTATTGTAATATTTCAAAATTTAATATTGATTTTTCAACATAATGCTTTTAAATTATATAGGATTCACTACATTTAGTTGATTTACATACACTATTGCGTAAGTCGTCCTGTTTTTCCAATATCTCGATCCAAGCCCTACCCTGTCCTCCCCGGTATAAATTTTCTAATCGCATTTGAAAAGTCAATGCTTATTTATTGTTAGAATACTTATTTATATTCGGATCCATTTCGGATGGAAAATTAAAATTCTTTTAAAAATTCAAATTGGATCTGGATGTTGAAGTTTCGGATCCGGATCGAATTCTAAAATATGGGATCTGACTCCATCTCTGTCTTTCATGCCCTTTAAGTCTTTTGAAAACTTTAACAATTTCATTTTCCGGCTCACTGTTGAATAACACTGCTCTTGAATCCATTTGATTGACAGCATTTAATGTCAAGTTTGAAATGTGTAGTTTGAATTGATGACTGTCACCTATTTTCAATTCTTTTTCGTCCTGAAAACCGGGAGCTTCTTTCCGAGCGCCTCCAAGCCATGCACAGGCGCTGTATAAAAAAGATATAGTGATGTAAAGATATTATATAAATAGTAATCGCCTATCAAAAAATCTCTTTGAACAGTTCATTACTACATGTTCACCACGAAATTATTTACTTAAACCTACTTAATTTCGAATTTGAGCTTTTCATGGTTAGAGAATAATAGGACAAACATGTCCCAAAATCATTGGGTGATATTAATACATATCGGCAAAGTAGGCGGGATTTCAAATTTTGAAGAAAAATAATGATACAGTTAAAATAGGATTGGTCCAGTAGTTCCTGAAAATCTATCTAAATAACAGTCTGCAGCTATTTAAAAATCAGTAGATATTTTAAAGAAGAAAGATTTACTTCAAATATAGTAAATCACAAAGAAGTATAACATTTTACTAACTTCTATACAAAATGTTATTAGCAAGACGTATTGTAATTATACGCACTCATAACAACAAAATTGGAATTTCTTTGTGAAATTACATAAGAGTATTCATAAATATATTTTAGGACATATATGCCTCATATCGGTTAAAGCGTTAACTAATCTAATTTCGAAACATTTACAAAACTACAACAATATGTCTTTGCAAATATGCTTTGTTACCATTATTGAATTAATGCATCTTACAAAACTACAACAATATGTCTTTGCAAATATGCTTTGTTACCATTATTGAATTAATGCATCTTACAAAACTACAACAATATGTCTTTGCAAATATGCTTTGTTACCATTATTGAATTAATGCATCTTACAAAACTACAACAATATGTCTTTGCAAATATGCTTTGTTACCATTATTGAATTAATGCATCTTACAAAACTACAACAATATGTCTTTGCAAATATGCTTTGTTACCATTATTGAATTAATGCATCTTACAAAACTACAACAATATGTCTTTGCAAATATGCTTTGTTACCATTATTGAATTAATGCATCTTACAAAACTACAACAATATGTCTTTGCAAATATGCTTTGTTACCATTATTGAATTAATGCATCTTACAAAACTACAACAATATGTCTTTGCAAATATGCTTTGTTACCATTATTGAATTAATGCATCTTACAAAACTACAACAATATGTCTTTGCAAATATGCTTTGTTACCATTATTGAATTAATGCATCTTACAAAACTACAACAATATGTCTTTGCAAATATGCTTTGTTACCATTATTGAATTAATGCATCTTACAAAACTACAACAATATGTCTTTGCAAATATGCTTTGTTACCATTATTGAATTAATGCATCTTACAAAACTACAACAATATGTCTTTGCAAATATGCTTTGTTACCATTATTGAATTAATGCATCTTACAAAACTACAACAATATGTCTTTGCAAATATGCTTTGTTACCATTATTGAATTAATGCATCTTACAAAACTACAACAATATGTCTTTGCAAATATGCTTTGTTACCATTATTGAATTAATGCATCTTACAAAACTACAACAATATGTCTTTGCAAATATGCTTTGTTACCATTATTGAATTAATGCATCTTACAAAACTACAACAATATGTCTTTGCAAATATGCTTTGTTACCATTATTGAATTAATGCATCTTACAAAACTACAACAATATGTCTTTGCAAATATGCTTTGTTACCATTATTGAATTAATGCATCTTACAAAACTACAACAATATGTCTTTGCAAATATGCTTTGTTACCATTATTGAATTAATGCATCTTACAAAACTACAACAATATGTCTTTGCAAATATGCTTTGTTACCATTATTGAATTAATGCATCTTACAAAACTACAACAATATGTCTTTGCAAATATGCTTTGTTACCATTATTGAATTAATGCATCTTACAAAACTACAACAATATGTCTTTGCAAATATGCTTTGTTACCATTATTGAATTAATGCATCTTACAAAACTACAACAATATGTCTTTGCAAATATGCTTTGTTACCATTATTGAATTAATGCATCTTACAAAACTACAACAATATGTCTTTGCAAATATGCTTTGTTACCATTATTGAATTAATGCATCTTACAAAACTACAACAATATGTCTTTGCAAATATGCTTTGTTACCATTATTGAATTAATGCATCTTACAAAACTACAACAATATGTCTTTGCAAATATGCTTTGTTACCATTATTGAATTAATGCATCTTACAAAACTACAACAATATGTCTTTGCAAATATGCTTTGTTACCATTATTGAATTAATGCATCTTACAAAACTACAACAATATGTCTTTGCAAATATGCTTTGTTACCATTATTGAATTAATGCATCTTACAAAACTACAACAATATGTCTTTGCAAATATGCTTTGTTACCATTATTGAATTAATGCATCTTACAAAACTACAACAATATGTCTTTGCAAATATGCTTTGTTACCATTATTGAATTAATGCATCTTACAAAACTACAACAATATGTCTTTGCAAATATGCTTTGTTACCATTATTGAATTAATGCATCTTACAAAACTACAACAATATGTCTTTGCAAATATGCTTTGTTACCATTATTGAATTAATGCATCTTACAAAACTACAACAATATGTCTTTGCAAATATGCTTTGTTACCATTATTGAATTAATGCATCTTACAAAACTACAACAATATGTCTTTGCAAATATGCTTTGTTACCATTATTGAATTAATGCATCTTACAAAACTACAACAATATGTCTTTGCAAATATGCTTTGTTACCATTATTGAATTAATGCATCTTACAAAACTACAACAATATGTCTTTGCAAATATGCTTTGTTACCATTATTGAATTAATGCATCTTACAAAACTACAACAATATGTCTTTGCAAATATGCTTTGTTACCATTATTGAATTAATGCATCTTACAAAACTACAACAATATGTCTTTGCAAATATGCTTTGTTACCATTATTGAATTAATGCATCTTACAAAACTACAACAATATGTCTTTGCAAATATGCTTTGTTACCATTATTGAATTAATGCATCTTACAAAACTACAACAATATGTCTTTGCAAATATGCTTTGTTACCATTATTGAATTAATGCATCTTACAAAACTACAACAATATGTCTTTGCAAATATGCTTTGTTACCATTATTGAATTAATGCATCTTACATTACAAAAGTGTAACAATCAA
Organism: Hofstenia miamia; assembly: GCA_900660155.1. Lineage (NCBI taxonomy): Eukaryota > Metazoa > Xenacoelomorpha > Acoela > Hofsteniidae > Hofstenia > Hofstenia miamia. Next base: position 332,272 of record CABFPE010000699.1, on the reverse strand, counting down.
CTGAATTTCAGGCCAAATCTAAAGTATAATTCTTTTAAAAATTGGCACTTGAAATGAAAACCATTAGAGATTGACAACGGGAACCCAAACTCAATTGAAACCGACCCGATTTCAGATTTATGGTAGTGTAGGTTTCGGGTCGGGTCAGGTGCTGTTAAAGATTACATTGTTTGATCAAAAGGGTACTGGTACCAATTACCACTTAATTGGAAAAATATCAGTATACTGCAAATCATTGTATGTGCATAACTTTTCAGAAAATGACTGATATTGATCACAATTGGATTGGAGAGAGATCCAAAAAGTTAAACATAGAATAATTCAATATCTTTGTTTCAGTTCAGGTAGGGTAGTGCATATTGTGATCAGGTTGGGTTCGAGTTCATGCTGGAGTCATACTGTTACTCTCTAATATATATATATATATATATACGGTGTGTTTAATAACTTATGTAATTTTGCTAATGATGCGCGGCACTTACCATATGAATAGAAAAATAACAAACAAGCAATTTCCAATGTAATTTTGCCATGTACCATGACAAATGCAAGACTTCATAATGTTTTTGGCTTCACTCTCAGATTTGAAATTGACAATAAATGTCACTCTAGGTCTCTTGCGGGATCATTTAATGAAGATATGAACTAGCAACTTTGTACTCCTCTATCAACATAATGAAAGAATGCACACCAAAATATTTTCTTTTTATTTATATCCATTCTCATGTTTATAGAGCAGTGGCATTCGCAGGGGGACACATCTGAAAAAATTTGAATCATTTTAATTGCACACCACTAAGCGAAGAAAAACTTAAAAAATTAGTGTTGTGCAAAAATTCAATTTGCAAGTTCATTACATGCTTTACAACAAACTGAAATAGCGCGATTTTATAGACTAATAGGCTTTGGTGCAAAACGTGTTTGAAATAGACACTTTCAATTTTTTAACTGAAAAATCGACGGAATAAAATTTTTGAAAATCCTTCCACTTCAAAATCGACTGGTTACTTATGGTGTGATTGAGGATTTGAAGCAGCTTCAACGATTAGTTAGTAGAGCAGATTCATCTTTAAATGAAACTATATTGCATACGGACAATCATGCTTTGGAGGACGTGTTACCAGTACGCAGCACATACAGCGAAGATCAATTGAGGAAACGGAATACTGCACCTCATAAGCGCTTATCTAGAAATACGATAACTTGTTCCCAACTCGGTTTTTTAGAACCTGAACTTTGGTACAATGATTTCAGATTGTACTTTTTATCAATTTTGTATAAAGGCTTTTTTTAAGTTAACTATCAGATGTCCTTTCTGATTTTGAATAAATTCTTATCTTATTTTATCCAAAGTTCTTTAAAAGATCAATGATATAATATGTAATAGTGAAATGTCAGACAAAACCTTCCTGACAGGGATTGATTTTAGATGCTTTTCTAAATTATAAGGAAACGTCAGAATTTATTACTTCATTTTCTCATTAATGTATTAACATAGCAAATTTCATACGCTCAAAATTGAAGATATTTCTCAGATTATTAACCGAACCTAATTTTTCTCTAAGTGGTGGAATGTCCCCGTCAGGTTTTCAAAAGTGATTTTGAATGGATAAATAAAAAAAAATCTGGTAAAAAATTGAAAATTTAAAATCTAATGTCGTGAAATATATTTTTATGAAGTTGAAGTCATCTAGGTATATTCGCCTCTAATAATCTGGTTCTCTTATATTACTCTCATAGTTGGCAAGAACAAAGCACTTAGTTTTTGTTGTAAACTACAATTGTAGTTACAATATTACATTCAACAACACAAAAATTCTAAAATTAGTTTCATACGAAGCCGCTCATTCCTCCAAGTTATTCTTTTTAAAGTCTGAGGAAATTTTCAATAATATGCACCACAATAAACTTCTTGGTGAAATTGTTGAAAAAAATTATATGGGAAAATCATTTGGCAGAATTAGTAGAGTGAACTAAATGTTTAGGCAATCTACTGCTTTTGCTAATATTGACAGGTTTACGAAAACTTGGGATGAGATTTTTTACCGAAACTCGGTTGTCTTTAGATTTAAGATTGAGAGCTAAAATCATGTAATCAAGTTTGGGTGGCTGCTGGCAGGGTCCGGGTTTTGTGGACAGGGTCTCCCTGTCAATCCTTTTCTTGTAGCTTCCAGTTGAATTAAGTTAATAAATAATGAAGTCAAAAACGTTGAATTACACAAATGGCATGTATCCAAAATTGTTTTAGTAGTTTTCTGATGAATTTTATTTGCTTATGAGTTAGGAATCCAATTTTTATTGTGAATTTGAGTTTGAATATCCAGGTCATGGATTTGCAAAGTTAATTTCCAGTGCAAAACATCCATTGCTAAATTCGGCCTCCAAATAAAAAATCATAGTAATTTATTCTACAATAAAAAAATTAAATTGCGAAATATGAATTACATACATCTAACCAAAACTACAAGACAAATAAATTTGTTTAAGAACAACTTCAACATACCTTAACCAAATTTCCAGGTCTGCCCCTGCAGTGTAACAAGATTCTAATTATTATTAAACATATATTCGGAATTGGAATTACTGAGAATACTGGCAGTGGCCTATTCTGTAATTGGTGAAAAATAAGTTGAATATTAAATTTTCGGGTTAAATCCAAATCGAAATTTTGCTAGAACTAGAGTGAGATAACATTAATAAACTTAAAAAATTTGTGCAAATACAGAAATCTTTCGTAAGCTGAAATTTTAAATTGAGGATTTGCTAGCATTTTTGTTTAATAAAAATTGTTTTCGACAGCTTTTTTAGTTCATATCGCAAACTAGGAATTTTGCAATAGAGCAATAAAATAAATGCTGAAAAAATTTCTACAAATCTGCCACTTCTGACTGTGTTGTTGTTTCTGAACGTTGATACATGTAGCACAATGCTGTCCACTTAATCAGGTACTTGATTCAGTCAACACTGGAGTTGCCTTTGCGATAAAATACAGGCCCAATTGAGTCTACGTAATGGAGGACATGGTGTTCGTTCTTCAGCAGCTTACATCTCTTCATGCACAGCCAATGGAGCTGGTTTCATATAAAACATGTTATTATAATTCAAAAGTTTCTTTCGATTATCAACTAAATGAAAATCAATCTCCTTCATCAGGTATTCGTTAGTCCGCTTTATGAAATGCTATTGAATAATAGTGAATAACGAAAGAAGTTATAAGCTTTTCCTTCTAATATATTTGAGTCTTTATGATGCCAAGCTTGTGAAAATCAATGAAGTCCAGCGTTGATGTGAACACGGCAAAACTTTACAAGCACGTGTCAAAGGTTTAATTGTTTTCCGATTTTCCCGAATTTCCCCGGATCATATCCGATTAGGGTGACACGATTCAGCGCATCCCACTTTGACATCTATTATATAAATTTCCTTACTGTAAAAGTTTTATTGAATGTTTGTATTATTCATAAAGATTTTAAACCAAAAGCAATGACTGGAACAGGATTGCTTAAATGAGAAGTATTTATACTACAAACAGTTTGTAAATTCAGTTACGGAGAATTTGTTCGAAAATAGATATAGAACTTTCTAGTCAGGTTTTCTTATTAAAATGACATCATGACTTACATTTCAGATTACTGTCAGCATTATATGAAGAAATTGATTGAAGAGCTCGTTTTGATATTTGCTAGAATTCAACACAGGATGCTTTATATGAAGAGAGAAAAGACTATATGTTTCAGTTTGTTTTAATATATTTCCATTTTATTGTGTAAGGACGATTTATATATATATATATATATATATATATATATATCATTGATTACATTAATAGCTTCTTTAAAATTATGTCATTTTCAATAATTCTTCTTCCCTTATTAATTGCTAAAGCCTTTTTTTCAAAAAGCCTTAATTAATACGATCTATATCAAGAGGGGGAACACCGTGAAATCCTATTTTTTCATTAATTATATAAATAATCTCTTATATGTTAGAGTAAACAATTAGTTGTTCCCTTGAGTAATTTGTAATCAAATACAAGGTTATTATTTTTGACCAATAAGTCTCTTGTGTACATTCGTTCAAAGATTGATATAGCGCTGACTCCAAAAGAAATATTTTCCTCCTCTGTCCGGCTTTGCATAAAATTTATCCTGTCCAGAATCTTCCGGATAACTGTGATAGTTTATCGTTCCAATTTATCATATTTTTTATATTAACTTACTCCTGCATGTATATATATCACTCGTATCAGTCAATGGTCAGTATCTACATCATCACCATTTGTTCATTCATAGAAAACACTTTTTAGAAAGTTGGAATTTAATTAGATTCCAGTTCCATAGCATATTTTTTACTTAGTTGAATATTGACAAGACATTTCTATGAAAAAATATATCTCATTTAACAAACATCATTCTTATTCCGTCTTTGAAACATAATGCATTGGTTGGACTTGAATGGTTTGAAAATTCAAGACGCAAACTCATAATGCAAACGCAAGCGAACATATTCTGCAAAATAATCAGTCATTATATTACTTGCAGTGCAACTATTTTCACTTGTATTTTTTTGTCAACACGGATTGACTAAATCAAATTTTCTCTTCATATCGACTGTTTTCTTTAGCAATGTGCAATTATTAAGAAACAAAATGGATGACCTATACTCAGTTAACTCAGATAACCCTGCAGAACTAGAACTAATTGCGTTCAACTGGATCGCTATAACATTGAAAGGTTAGATAGAAATACTTCAGGTAGAGTAATGATTCAGATTCTTTGTAGAATTCCACATTCTTGTTAAATATTTTCCTTAGCATCAAACGGAGAATCTGTGGGTATAGAAGCATTGTGGATTAATATATGTCTTCATTTTGTTCACCTCGAGGTACTAATTCATATGTAGGCACTCTCATGCATCACTCACATTGTGATATCAGTGAGAATGAGTTAGTTATTTGCTCCTACCAGTTAGATCTTTTGAGTTAGATTATGCTAATCATGTGGTAGTTATTGCTGGGGACTTTAATTTTTTAAATACTAACATCTTACTCGCAGAATTTCATCTGCACCAAATAGAAAAGTTCAATATTCTTGTCACCATTTTTACGTCAAATCAGACAATTTTTAAAGATGCTTGCCCACTCTCAAGCATAGGAGATTATTTCCAACAATCAGTAAAAATGCTAGTGCAGTGTCAACTTCTTACATATGGTATCGATCTTTTTCCAGTACAAACTAGTTACAATTTGTGAAAATAAAACATCTATAAATTATATAGAATTTCTGGGAAGTATTCAATCTTTATCAGTCAATGTGATGCATCCCTATGTAAAAATTTTTTGATAATTTTGAAGATCTTAAAAAAAACTTTTTACATTTCTTTGCAAGAAATTGGCGAGATTTATAAGGAATTTAAAGAAATTTCTTTAAGGAAACAAAAGAAATTAAAGAAATTAATTTATAAAAATAAACAACATCAAAATTTACAAATAAATCTTTTAAGTGAACACTATAACAAAAGAGTCAATATATTCATTCCATTTATTGTCAATGTGGTTTTCCAATGAGATTGACTCACTGCAACCTTAGATGTATCCCAAGCATTATAGAGCCAAATCGCGCTGTGACAGCATCTAAAGCAAAATACGATTGTTTTACACAATAAATTCTGATCTCTATCATGCCTGGTGCACAGATATTTTGATACTGCAACTATATATATATATATATATATAAGTTAAAGAAATTCATTTGAAATTGCCATACATTCAAAACAAATTTATATCATTAAAGATCATTAATAAGAAACTTAAAGATGTTTAGATAAGATTCGACTAATATTTCGATCGTACAAGACCGAAAGTATATTTAAGATTAAAGATCCAGCTCCAAACGAACTTGTTTCATCAATTGTCTTTAGGTACAAATGTGACAATTGCAATAAATTGTACATTGGTGAAACAGTACGACATTTCAGAAACAGACTAAAAGAACATCTTAGTGGACATTTATAAACAGAAGCTCACGAACTGAAAGAAAATAATGCGGACATCATAATAAGAAACAAGAACACTAAAATAGTAGTAGCAATCATATTAAAAAAGAAGACCACAGGCTTTGCCGTTCGGCGAGTTCTTTCATTTCTTGAAATAACAAAATATAGTGTTTTGAATATAATTACAAGTAAACAAAAACTATTCGATGATCTTCAATAAAAATACTTATAACCACCTCAACGGCAATTCTAGTAATTTTCTTAATAAATAAAGAAAACACTGTTGAGCAGAATTTCCTAAAATTACAAATATACGATACAAAAATGTATGTAAGTATAAGATAAGTTTACTACATATGCAAAAATTGCAAAAAAAATTCAAAGATGCTAATAGATTTCACCCCATGTATTTATTTGAAAACAGCAATACATATATATATATATATATATATA
>CABFPE010000699.1:289347-299360 GCA_900660155.1 Hofstenia miamia | reverse complement strand
TATATATATATATATATATATATATATATAATTGAATAAAGGAAATTTCAAATAATTGCTTATATTGTTTATTATATATTCAAAAACTATGATGTTTTTTCGGAGATATTTTAAAGGTTTTTATGTTCTATGCAAATGCTCTATTAATTATGATTTATAGCTTGACGTCATACATTATATATCTAGAGCGAGTGTATTTTTATTGTAATAATGCTGTATTTTTATTGTAATAATGCCTTTTTGTTCTGTGAACACTGGTTTCTGTTAACCTAGAACATCAAAGCTGCTCTATGGTAAGAAATAGGGGTTGCAGCACAGGTAAGATCCCTGGAAATGGGGTGTGGAGCTATGAGAAACCTTAGTTCACTTAGTAAACACAAAACAAGGTTCGGTAAGGAAAAACAGCATTAATACAAGTTATTAGAAAAACTTATATTCTTAATTTACTAAATTTCATACTGGGTCAGTGGGTACGGTTCATCGGGCCACTGTGTTTGATCAGGTCTGTGGGTTTCCACATCTCCACTAGCATTCAGTTAACCCGGGATATTATTTAAGAAAGTGAACAAATCATACGCTATTGTTACCCCAATAAATAAAAAAATTGTTCCCGATTGAAATTATTAATTTAACAAATAAATAATTTATCAAAATCATGTCATTTTTAATCTGCTCAATCGCTCATTTTGGATTGGATTTCATTATAAGACACAGCATGTCTTATGGCCATAGTTCGTGGTAATGTAGATTTTTTAATAAGCAATGTGAAACAACTTCATTTTCAGTGAATTTTTAAGCAACCTAAAACAACGTACGCCATCTTGATTGTGAAGGTACTAAGTCAGTCTGTTTCGGAATCTGACTCGGGTTAAAGCATGTCGACATACGAATGGATTCATTCAATAAACAAAACAGACTTTCTGCAGAAAAAGACAAAAAGTTGATCTACATTCACACCAACCGCCATTTGCTCAACAACATTCAGCCAAGAAGCGATGGCGCAGTGGAAGGAGTGGGGAAAGGCTACTCGGACAATGATGAAGTTGAAATAGACATTGTAAGCAGTTTTGAATAGTGTCGTGATTACACGATATTGAAATTACATATCTTACAAACAGTACATATTTTCTTAACTTACTCGAGTTTATAAACAAGGTGAAACAACGCGAGTTTTCAGAAGTTTTTAATCAACATGAACAACATTGGTACAAACTATGCACACGGCATATGAATTACCAAAAAACGCAAAGGACTATTCTAGATTGAGTGCTAGACTTGTCAACGAGCCAAGCCGAGCTGAGTCGAACTTGAGCACTGCATTTGATATACAACCACTCTAATTGAGCTTTTATTAATGCCACCAAATGTATAGTTCTACTCTCGAATTTTTTATGCATACTTTTTCATTTTTTTACTACATTTATTACTACACCATTTCATTAAATTTATTTTGGCCAAAAGTAAATTCAATTTGGTTCAACATTAGATGCTGTTTGAATCGCATCTTTACAGTGTCGCTCTTGATGATAAACCAGGCGAAATGTGATAACATCTTTTGCTTTCATAGCTGCTTTTTCCAGGTTTTGAAATCTTCTTTCTCTCAGTGTTGGGTGTGTGTCTCGATTATCGCATTCTGAACGCCACACACTGATTAGTTTTTTTACTTCACTTTTGAATGAAGAGAAACATCCTTTAATAGGGTTGCACTTGCACCTGGTGTGTGAAGACCGGTTTAATCATACTTTCCAACCGCTATGACATGGCCCATTATCAATAACCAAAGTGATCTTTGGAGGATTCAAATCATCATTAATCAAATTCAGAATTTCGCGGGGTGTATCATTTACGAATTGTGCAAAGACATGTATGCAAACGGATCCACGAATTGTTTATACAGCCATGAATATATGAAGAAACAGCGCAAAGTACATTGATGCTTTGTGCTTTCGTACTGTGTACTTCAACAATATTTCTTAACCTTTTCTTGCCAATGCTTTGTTTTTACTACAATGAATGTTAAAGTTTGTTTTATCAATATACACTATAAAATTCTCGAATCTCTTAGCCTATCGAAGTTTCTGACAATAAATCTGGCGTTTTTCAATATTTATTTCTGAGTTCGTCGCTTTCGGTTTTCTCTCATTGTCTTCAGTGTAAAACGCATACCATGGAGATTATGCTAACTCCAAATTTGCGTAGCATGGCAGATGACATTTCACGAAGCGTCAGTCATATTGCTCTTCAGTATCTGAATAAGTCTTCATTTCATATTTTCATCCACCTCTCGTTTCCTTATGCCTCCACGAGGTTTATTTGTGACAATTCCTGTCGATGTAATTCTTTCTGCAGTTTCTTATAATATAATTGGGTAAGCTAGAGATGAAATCGGATCCAACATTTTATGATCAGAAACTTCATGAGCCGGATCCGTTCCAAACCGAATTTTTAAAGGAATTTTAGTTTTTGATCTGACACAGATCCGAATATAAATAAGTATTATCACAATAAATAAACATGTTCTCAAAAGGGGAATAGAAAGTTTTAACTGTTTCAACACTGTTTTGAGGTTAAAAATGAACATATACGAAACATGGGGAAGAATAGAGCTGGTATTAGACCGAGGTATTATACAAAATGGGACAACTTACGCAATAATGCATTCAAATCAACTCAGATGTAGTTAATCCTATATAAATTAAAAGCAATGTGTTGAAAAATCAATGTTAAATTTTGAAATGTTATTACAATTGTACCAAATGCTCTTTTAGTACTACACTCTAATACAGTCGATTTTGGCAAATCAATATTGGAGGAAATGTTTTTGTCAACGATCATAAAATGGGCCTAAAATTTTTGCACAATTTGAAATCAATTTTTTAACTTTATCTGTAATTGTCCAACCACAAGAAGCAAATCCGTTTCTGATTGCCGTGATTTAGAATATGAATGGAAATTCATAATTGCTCTTCCAAAACTCCAACAAATTAATTTCTTTGCTTATTTGTAAGCTTTGCAGTAATCTAGTTCCTAAGATTGTCATCAACTATAATATATTATAGAGTTTAAATAGTTGAGTATCTTATTGTATTACCTTCCCGAATAATTTTATTATGTCAAAATCCAAAAATCACAATTTTGCAATGCTACTATGAATTGAGAATTGAAATTGTTTCAAACAACAAGATAAAACTTGCTTCAAAATCGCAGCAAAGAAATTTTACCAGGAATAGCATAAGTAATGGCAAATTAAAGAACAAACCCAAAATTATCTTGCAAACATTAAAAAAAGTTTTTATTAGAGTGAATTAAAATCCGTGATAGAAAAGTTAATTTTTTTAAACTAATATTGAAATTTAAATATGAATTTTGAATTGTACTTGTCATTAAATTTGGATACTACATTGGATTACAAATTTTAAATAGAACTAGATACAGCCATTATTGGGATGGTCTACAAATACACACCTTGGCAGATGCTAATTGGGCTAATGATAAATGTGATAGAAAAAGTACATCAGAAGCAATAACTGTAACTAAATCGCATTTCAATCATTCGACTATCATATCGAAATCATCATAACAGAAAACAGTTAATTCCAATGTCGCTTTTGTGTAGTATTAGCGCTTAAAATGTTTGAGTGGTGGTTATATAGCATTTTACTGTTTGTCACTCAATGCCATCTAGCGCTGAATATCATCCTTCAAACATTATTTTAACTTAACGCCTTGATCTACAAAAATTAATAAAATATAAAAATATGCCTACTTTCTATTGTATATATTAATTAAATTTCCAAAAATAATTATTGTTTGATTTAGTGCATATTATTATTGGGACATTGTTAGGGAAATATAAATATGAGTAAAAATTTGTATTTCAATTGGAATTTATTGTATATTAAGTACATATGTACAAAATTTTCTTACAAGTTTTATTATTCGTAATTAAATTTAAGCTTTGGCTCATGTTTAGTATGCATTTTTCTCTGATACATTCAGGAGGTTAAACTTAGCAGGATTGAAAGTGATTATAATACAAGTTCTAATATATATTCTATAGATATTCATCTTGTCTTTTTTAACTTAGATTTAAATCATTGTTTTTATTGACATCTATTTATGTATAGATAATATTTTAAATCTGCTATGTTCCGATCAGTAAGTCTAAAATGCTGTATCATTGTTGAAGTATGAATATTTATAATATTTTTCTAGGAAAATTTCCCTCTATATAACATTAAATTAGAGCTTTTATGCATTTCTATAAGCAACTACCATATTTCAGATTTTGATATTTCAGACAGATCAACCTGAAATTATGCTTTTAAAAGCCCTTAATTTTAATTAAAATTATTGCATTCAGCCTGATTTAATCTTCTTGACTCGATCTTATTATAGTTTTCCTTTTTTTACTGATTTATGTGTCAAAATTTCACTCATTCCTATTTTTATGGTAATTTCAATGAAATTTTTTAAGTAATTTTTTGTTTTTCTTCAATACAGGTAGTTTGTGAAAGATGAAAATTTCACCACAGTGTATTTCACTTGATCTGCAGCCATGCATGTAAATAAATTCATGTTTATGTTAATTGATCAAGTCAACTTGTTTTTTATTAATAACAATTAATGATCCAATTGAAGAATAGTAGCCCTTGGAAACTCTTTAAGGGAAGAAAATAGTTTTTTACACAAATGAAGATCTTAGTACTGAAAATGAGACTTGTTCGTATTCTTTTCATGCTAATTGTCCATTATCTTGAATATACTTTAAAAATGCATCCCAAATTTAGGTGTTTATTAACTACTAGTTTAATGAGATCAGAAAGTTCATCCTTGCTCAATTACATAAATATGGATATATGTGTTGCTCAATATAATATCCCAGCCTCTGCAAACAACGCTTAACTTTGCCATTAGCAAGGATTCCATGTACAGTTGCCAAGTAATTAAAGAGCACTATTTATGTTCCTTAGAAGTTTTAGTGTTGATTATTTTGGAAATAGAATATGTTTATTTTGCTTGAAAGCTAAATTACATGATAAGTAATTATAATTATTTGAGTCACTAAATTGAAAAGTATGTTATTATAGATAACTCGAACTGATATATATATATATATATATAATATGTTTATTTTGCTTGAAAGCTAAATTACATGATAAGTAATTATAATTATTTGAGTCACTAAATTGAAAAGTATGTTATTATAGATAACTCGAACTGATATATATATATATATATATAATCATATAAATTCTTCCTCTTCTGTTTGAACTCCATGTTATGCGAAATGACACATTTGTTACATTATGACTTGCAACTAAATTCTAAATTCTTATTCTTTGTGAAATATTTTAGTAATCTTAAATTTTGTTTTCTAATGTTTCATTAAATTGTTCAAATTAATAGAATATCTGTGCGAATTAGTCGATGTGTGCAATTATAATTCGATTTATAGGGAAATTGTTATGGGAGGTTACATCAACAAACATGTTACCTAATGTAGTGTTGAAGATAATGATGGGAGTTAATGCTATCCAAAATATACATTAAAATTGTTCATCCAAGTACAGTGTATGCTATTTAAATTTCGATTATTCAAAGTAATATGTGCTTTAAGCTGGGTTCTGCACATGTCCAATGCAACCCACTCTAATTTTTCTGAGTTTTGAAATTATTTTAACGTTTAAAAAATACTTCTTTTCATAGAGAATTGTGTATTCTCAATCTATGATGGAAAATGGCTTTGTCAAATATTAACTTATTGAATACATTCATTAATAAAATTTGTTTGATATATTATACACCCATTAAAAAAATTTGTTTGACTTAATCAAATTATAACCATACAAGATTTAAAATTCCATCTTGTATTCAACCAATTATTGTTTCGGGTTTTGGATATTTAGGTTCTTGCGATGTCTGCAAAAACTAATCGTTTTGAAACTTCGACGTTTTAAGCATGCTTAACACTAGAAGTACCATTACTCCTTGAAATTCATTTTACATGTAGCATTTCAATTAAAAAATTATGTAAAAGAATGAAAAAATTTTGCTTATGGAAATTCAAATAGATTATCAATATTTTTGGAGGATGTGTATTCCTGCTGTTGTTTTCAATGAATGCATACGCAAGTAAACAAAATTTTAGTTTGAGTCAATTTTGACACATTTGGTACTTTTAGTGTTAAATTATGAAAATTTCCTCTTTTCTTAATTTATGTTGGTTCAGTTGTTTGACCTTAACTTTTGATTAATAGCGATATTGCTTCTGCGAAATTAAATCTTGGCAATTTTTGTGAAGGAATATAATCCTTGATAATTTTTATATTTTCACAGTTTATTTTTTCTGCGAGAAGGTATTTTCATGTTTTTGTTTACGTAGACTATATATTATTGTTTAGATTCTATAGTTACGTACGAAACTCAATATCAGTTTATGTGTGTTTAGTAGCAGTGAAACTCAAGCACCCCACGCAAAATTGCACAGAAAATTATGTCGAAGAAACGGCAAAGCAATTATTATATCAGGATGAGATAGATAGTCTGGCAGAAAAATCAAACAGTATCCATAGCAGCAATAGACTCCTCAATCAGTTCTTCTGATTTCAAATAATTCACAACTAATATTGCTTTTGTCTAAAAATGATGAACACTTCTATAATAATATATTATTAAATAGAAATGTTTTACAATTGCAGGAAAACTTCTTCTACATTTCCATTGGCTTCATGTGACTTGTTTTCGAAACTTGTAAGTATTTTTCTTCTGTTTTAAATATTAAATCAATTATTTGATTACTGTGGCATGTTAAATCCATTACAGACATTGGGTTCGCGATTAAACCCGACCCGATTTCGGGTCGGATTCGGGTTGAAAGATTAGATTGATTATTAAAATTACTTATGTAGAGAACGATCCAAGGCGTTAAGTAATACAGATAAATTTCTGTTTACCCTATCAGGAAATGATTGATGTTAATGATCATTTGATTGGACGGAGATCATTAATGTCAAATCAGAGTCAAATTATAAGGTCTGGTCGGATTCGGAGAATAAATTTTCGGGTCGTTCCTTTTCGGGTTATAAATATTCCGACCTTTTCTGGTTCGGGTCCATTCTTACCTCATACTGACACTCTCTATTACATACGTTTTCATAAATGTTTTTTAAGTATTTTATTAAGTATATTTTTGATGTGGTCTTGTACTTCAAGAAAGGTTTTATGTGTCATAACATAAAGCGCATATAAACCTGTTCCATTTAATAGCACTGTTATTTTAGAAGCAACTATAATGCGACGGCTCGATTTTATTTATGTTTATTTAATGTGTGTCACGCCCAAGCCTATTAAAGGATATTAACTCATGCGGATTTAAGAATCCAAATGCAGTTGTACTTGGTGTACTTGTTGGTTGGATGAATATTGCAGTTTTTTTTTGCTTATTCACAATTTTTTCTCATTTTATTGAACTTTGTTGTTGTAAATGCAGGTAAAAATAATTTACAGTAATTGATGCTAATCTACGTAAAATGCATCATTGTATTAGATCTCCCCTTGAGTTCCGGTTATTTCTGTTCGTCAGATATTTCTATTACTGATTTTGTCATCTTTTTATTGTTGTATTTGATTTCACTTTTAATTTTTGACATGACATTTTGAACTATAAATGACTTAATAATATTTTTTCTAGTCTGTTTCTTCTGGTCTTCACATATGAACATTAAAATAAGGGCATACAAGTACGAATTCAATCACTAGAATTGCTTACTCTAACATGACATTCAGCACTTTTTGACTGCAAAAATAAACATCAAAACATAACGTATGACATAAGCAATGATAATGATAAATTTTGCGGATTGGCTACGGACATGATTTTTTAGTTTGCGGATATGGATTGGATGCAAATTGCGGAATGTAAATCTGTTTTATTTAGGCCACTTGTCTTTGCAACACTCATTAAAACCATGTTCTTGGTGATGAAGTCTGAAGTGGTCTGTGAAATTGATCTTATATGCTTGCTTTGCATAATGAAAAGCTTTGGTGTTAGGCTTTGTCAATTATATGCTACATCTTAAAACCAGGATACATTTTCCATATTTTTTTGATCATTCTGAATTGAATACAATTTTGTTTAAAAATTTGTTGATTTTTACTTAAATAATTTTCTGCTTCAATAATTTCACAGATGCAGGAAAACACAGCAAATGACGCCTAATCATTGATTTCTTAAATGGTTGTAATAATAACAAATGTCACATATATATGTCACATAATATTTGTGTAAATGTGCAGATTTAGATGGCTCTTGAAGTTGTCAAATGTTTTCAGCTCTCCTGATATATAAGTAAGCAATCCATAAAAATGTCATAAGATATACACAATAAAATATAATTTGTTACTTGATAGTTGTTAAGACTAAATTTTAATAGTAAGCCCCAATTAATAATCCAAATCAACATTTTTTAAATCTATATAACTCTTTTCTGAGCACAGAAAAATCAAAGATTGCTTATCAAATACACTGTAAATGACAAAAATAATTTCCTCTAAACAAATTGGTGAGCAATATTTAATTTATCATGAGGTAATTGATATGAAATCAGTTGCACAAACCTCATCTTTAAGTTTCTGCAACACAACTACTATACTTTTCTAAGATTCCTTGGAGTTGGAATGTAGATCCTTGATCTCATCAACTCTTAAAGTTGGTTTTTGAGATAAGACACATTCTAATAGTTTTCTTTGAGTAGATTTACAAGTCAATATTAATTATTGAATTCAATACTACATACAAACAACAACAACAATAATATATTATAAAATACTCATATTTCGCAAAGTAAATGTCATTTTTTATTGTGGTTATGTAAATACATAATTCAATATTCCATGATTGCCAACTACTTTGTACATATGATCAAAAATTCTTAAGTAAATTGTTTGCATAGAGGGTAGATTATAAGTCTGTACTTTGTACTTTCTTAATATTCAATTGACCTTTTTCCCTCAGAATTATTTTGGTGAAGAAGAAATATTTTAATCGCAAAGCCTAATCCTAAAAAGCGTTTTTAAAAGTGGTTGTGCATTCTTAAGCTATGATCTTTTCTACAATTATTGCATAATATAAGTAAACTTTCTATTTAAAATTTAAGTATCGTATCCCTAAGTTTGATTGAATTTATGATTGAAAACTGATGATGAAAGCATTTTAGTAACCGCCAGTCTATATCCCTTCCCACTAAGATAAAAGAAAATGAAGTTGAATGAAGAATTGAAAATTGCAGGAATTTCCAAAACAACTTCGACTGCACTTGCTAAAGCAATGTCTTCCTCAGTTTTTGCTTCGAAATTAAAATACCAAATCAAAAGAAGACTGCATGACAGTGTGAATGTGAGAAATGAAAAGCTGATTGTTGTCAACATTAAAGCCATGCAACGATTTTGAAAATCACGATCAGAAGTGGATTTTCTAAATATAAATTTCTGAATAATTATTAATATTGAAAACTTTCGACCAAAAAAGCTTGTCTATAACATATCAGACTGCTGCATGCATCATACATAATAACATAAAGTTGTGAGTTTTGAATGATAATGCTTAGATTCAAAATGTTAGGAAAATTTGCATTGGTAGAAAAATGTTTACAGACATTTTCACAGAGTACTTACATCTTGCGCAATGTAGTGAGATAGTAGATAAAATAAAAGTTGAATATGAAAATTAAGCCGAATGGTAAATATGAGTAAACGACATAAGTTAGAATGATCAGATACCACTCAAAAAGTAGTTTGCTGCCAGTCATTAAGCACTCGTTATTCTCTATTGAGAAGAAGTATATGGCAGGGGATGATATGGCATATGTCGCGATCATAATGAGGAATGAGACAAAGTACGCGTATTGAGGTTTGCATTTCACTCGATACCAAACAGGAAACTAAATAGTGTAGAACAGATTCGATTGAAAATATTAAAACTCCTAAGGCCTAATAGTTTGATTGGTGCATAT
>CABFPE010000699.1:278889-289248 GCA_900660155.1 Hofstenia miamia | reverse complement strand
ATATTAGATAAAAAATATTGAAACTCCTAAGGCCTAATAGTTTGATCTGTGCATATAATCCATCAACGCAGGATAATCAATACAAACGACGAAAGTACTCTTTGATATTTTTAGGTGTGCGGGTGTGTGTTGTGTACACAACAAACACAACATGTTGTGTTGTAATGAATTTTGAATTTTGATGTGCACACAAAACAATGTTATGTGAAGCATAAATATTTAGTATCTCAAAATTTGACATTTTAACTTTATGTTAAAAAATATCTGAAAACTAAAAACTAATTATTGCAATAATTTTATAAAACTTGAAATATTAGACGTACATTACAAGTAAATAAACAAAGCATTTTCTCTTGCAATATGCTTAAAATTAACAAGTTCCACAGTATTTCTAACAATATGTATTCCCTGAACTTAACACATTGAAATAATTTAACTTCCTGAATTTCAGTAAGAGAGTTAGGTTAATTTTTCCATTAGCACATTAAAAGGCTTGGAAGCAAAATTCATCCTTAGCCACATTGATAAATGAATATTAAAAGAAAATTTGTTAAGTATATTTTTATTTAGTACAATAAATATTTCTTCCTCAATTTCCATGAATTTTGCAGTAATATTATTTTTTTCAAACACGACAAATTTATGCTATTTGTATGGTTGCAAATTAACAGAAATATCTATGGAAAAAGTATGTTACGATGATCAGTTTTAATTTTATTACATGAAATTGTAAAAATCTCACATCATGTGGCAATGCAGTAGCAAACTTACTTCATGGGCTATTTCTCAAAAAAAGTCAAATATAAATTCTAAAAGTTATTCATTTTTGCAAACTTACCATATTGAAAGTAAAATTCTCAAACGCAATGCAAATGTGATTGCCAGTATAATATATTTTTATTTTATACTATTAAAAACCACTTTTGACGAATTAAAAGAAATATGGAAGTAATTCAAATTTAGAAAGTAATGGATGATTACCTTGATAGCAAGAAATCTATCTATAACCAAAGCAACTAAATGATAATTTGCAGAACACGAGCTTCCCCAACTATGAAAATGATAAAATTTACAGAGTGAATTCCATTGTATAAAATTAATTTCAAAGTACTTTCCACCAAGATTTACAATTCCATCCTAAAGGAACTCGAAACATCATAATACCCAATGTATTGATTCTTGTGAAAGTAATTATATATATATATATATATATATATATCAGATAATTAGTTTTATATATTTTAAAATGTTCCTTCACACTTGGTTTTCGATTTTGGAAATTAAACTAAAAGAAAAAGATTCACAATTGCAATATCAAAATATGTTAGTAAGCAAAAATTATATAGAAGAGCTCCTACTCTTATTTTAATCGTTTACAAACAAACATGAAAAAATTTTCTACAATCCTTGTTTATTCTTAAGAAATTGGTTTATATGATTTTTTAAGTAGGTTTTTCTTGTTAAAATGTGCATTGTTATTTGTTAAATCAATTTTGTCTAAATGATTTTAATGATTCAAACGTTCTGATAGTGATTTGTTCAACATTGCATATATTATTGTATTCAAGCTTTGAGTTTTTTAGTTATTTTCAAATAGATTATACTTCTATAATTAAACATCTACCTACTATTTTGTGGATAGCCTGATTGATGTCAGAAAACTATGGTATAAAATGAGTATAAAAATGAAAGCACAATGTCACAATCTATAAAGATTCAATTTTTATTGTAGCTGAAACATTCTCCCTGAAAAAGATTTGTTACAATTAATTTTATGAACTGTAGATATTATTTTTCAAACCATGATTTTTGAAATTGGAAGAATGGTTACTTTTTGAAATTGGAAGAATGGTTACAATTTTTCAGCTAAATGCTTTAGATTTTCAAGTTTTATGAAAATAAATAAAATTTTTTGCATTATGAACAAAAATAAATTAAATTACAGTTAAACTTAGTATTACATAAAGTATTAACCATACTAAAATAACAGATTTGCATCAAAATGCTAATATGAGTAAAATGTTTATTATTATATTTCAAATACAATACTTCTGCAGAAAATTGGGATTCTAATATGTAGTAAATGAAATATAATTTCCACTTAAAAGGGATTGATTTGTTTATTCTAAAATTCCCCATTATATTTTTTGATAACACACAACATATTTATAGTAATTACTATGCATTGTTTATTATAATTGGATAAACAAAAGTCATTTTGACAATAAAATTTCAGTTTATATTTTACCTGAAGTACAGCTAAGCTGTCCCAAACTGCTAGCACCTTAATAAATGCGATGGATGAATTAAATTTTCCAAGAAAATTAGCGGTTTTGAAGCTCAAGAAGTTAAAGAAAATTCCAAGAAATCCCAGAATCAAACCAAACAACGATGTGTAATTTCTCACAATCTTCAATGTTTCAATTTCAAAATTTTCAATGTTTGATTTGTTAGTCATCACATAAAGACCTAAAATATTCAAAATTTTCGTGTTATTTTTACTAAGCTAAAATAATCCATGTTACTGGNTATTTTAAAATATTTGGAATGTCTCCCCGTCAGGTTTTCAAAAACGATAAATCATTTTCATGCATTTTTAGAGTCATGACTAAGATGTCTCTCTTCAGAAAATCTTGCATACTCCTCTGCACTATTGATGTTTTCTGTCTAATGATGAAGTTTATCATTTCAAATTTGGAAAATTTACTAAGCAAAGGAGCTCCTTTACCTTTGAATATATTAAACAAAATAACTATACGAAAAAAACAATGGAGAAGATTACCAAATTAGAAAAAATGAAAAAAGGATGGGGGTAACTCTTTGTAGAAAAGCAAAAAGACGTCAAGGAATTTATATAGTTAAATCAAAGTTACTAATGGAAATAAATGAAGTGGGAAGAGTAAGTAACAGAGATTTGTGAAAATTTGAAAAATTATACAATAAGTGGCATTTGATAAACAGATTTTAAATGTAAAAAGTAGTAATTCAAATAATGCGTGCAAAGTAAATGTTAATGCCATAACTTAATCAAATCAGAAAATGATTTCTATAAATAAAGTTTTTGAATATTGGGTTCTTATAAAGGTCATGCCGTCGTGTTTATAAATTTAATAGAACAAGTAAAGTAAACTTCAAATGTATTACAAGAAAATAGTTAGAAGTAAAAATAAAAAATTAAACAGCAATGCATCTTGCGGCAGTAGTGTAGTTCCAATATTCATCATCAAAAAGTTTTCTAACATCATCCCTGAAAAACTACTATTTACTTTTAATTATTATGTTAATACAAGCTCCTTTTCTCAAATCTTAAAATGTGTTGACATAACCTCCATATATAAGATAGGAGATACAACTGATTTTAAAAATTATAGACCAATATTGATTAAAAGTACGATTACTCAAATTATTGAACGAATATTGAATCAAATAATCTTCTACTTATATACTAATAATATCTTATCATCCAACCAATTTGCATAAAGAGAAGGCTATTGCACAACTAACGCTATTTTACTCTTCACAAAAAGTATTTGAACTAATCTAAGCAAAAACATAAGCAGTATACTGCTATAACGCAGCACTTTTAGATCTAATCAAGACCTTTGATTCCTTAGACTTTGTTATTTGAAAATTGATAAATATTTAATTTGATCAGGAATCAAAAAAGATTTTTTAACAAACAGCAAAAAAAATTAACAACTTTCCACAAAAAGGTGTTCCTCAATGAACAGTGTTAGGACATGTGTTCGTCTTCATAATGTATGTAAATGATATTCTACTATACGTAAAGGATTGTGAATTATTAGAATTTACTGATGATATCTGCAAATTCCACAAAGATCCTATAGAAGCAACAGAAAAACTAAAAAATAATTCACAAAATGTAATATACTTTTTCCTACAAAACAAAATATTTATTAATGTAAAAAACGCAATTTATAGCATTCAGTCCAAAAAAGATTTCCAACATAATTAAAATGTCAAATAGCAATTTTCCATTCCAATACAGTTATATATTTAGGTGTTAAAAGTGATCGTTTCTTCACTTTTAAATAGTTCATTGACATTAAAGTGAGAAGAATTGTGGCAATTTATTTTGGTATCTAAAATGAATTGCAGTAGATGCGCTAGTAATGAGTCATTGCAAATAGGGCCTAAATATAATTTCACTGCACAACATTATACATTATAGCGTCTGATTCAAACGAATAAACAGAATACTTAACTAATCTTTAAGAACTATGTTTAACATCAAAATACCATAGACAAGAGCAATATTGAAGAAATTTTTCATGATAGCACCAGCTTGCTACCTAATTTCGCGAGTTCAGTAAAAATTTTCAAATATATATAAAAAACATCTGCTATGAAAGTACATTCTTAAATAAATATGTGTTTACAAAAAACGCTCCTTTGCAATCCTTATTTTATGGATTTTTTGCAACGTGCAAATTTTGAAAAAAGATTATACTTCAACCATGTGCGGAAGAAAATTAAAACATAAAATAAATCTCAGAAGACACAGTTGATTTTACAATGGGTATATAATAACAAATAAGTAAACTAATTACTGACCAAGAACTGTATGTATGAGGAGTATCAGAAATACAGACACACTCAGGAAAGGGAATATGTTTCAAAATTTAAGGATTTACAACTTTACATTTGCGAAGTACAACTTCACAAATTGGTTACAGCTGCAATCTAATTTAAGTATGCTCCCTTGTATGCATAGGCAACAACGTAAAGATAAATTAAGTTATTGAAAAAAGCTGCTAAAGAAAGTTCCTCAAACAACAAACCTTAAATAATTTCAGAAGAACTTAGAAAAAAAATTGCTTGAAGACTAAAGCAATTTTGGGTGTTCAAAAAGAGGAGGAGAAAGTATTAATTGAATGTATTATTTTATAATTTTGTATCATATTTTATATTTATTTTCATATGTTTAGCTGAATTTGTAATTTAACTTGCCTTAATTAGTCCATATTCATATGTTTAAACAAAGTTAAAAGGTTTTAATAAAGCTTTATGCAAAAAACTATGTTGAAAATTTCAAATAATACGACTGAACAAGCGATTGCTGAAATAAGCTCTAGTCCTGCAAACTGACGAAATGGAAGCACTCCAATTATTCTAAATAGAACAATAAAATGTAATCTGAAAGAAAAAATCATTTCTAAAATTACAATAAAATATTTGTTATAGTTCGAAACCTTTAAGATGTTTCCAAAATTACACAAAGAAATTTAAAATAATTCTGAATGATAAGATTTATTTTTTAACTGAATCTTACTTAAATTTATGATCCATGTCCAGTGACATGCGCAAGCTGCAACTCACTAAAATGATTTCTTTCCAAGCTTCAGCAAATTATGAATTTATACTGTATAAGAAAAGTTAATTGTTAGTTGACATACACAAAACGGTACATAAATGTACTTCATGAAATAAACCTACTTACTTACTTGCTGTATTAATGCTTACTAAAATTACTGGACAATACCACGCTTAAATTTGAACTCTGTTGAGTCTAAAATTCTATTGGATGCCGCAAATTATAGTTACAGTAAGCGAATCTAAAATTCTTATTTGAAATTACATTTAGCAATTAAAATCTATGAGGAATTTTCAAGCATTAGAGCTACTGCTTGAAAAACAAATTATTATAAGATTGGTTAAAAAATGATAAAGTGAAAAAATGTCTTTATCAAAAAATATTCGCTTAATACTATACCATTTACAGACCCAGAAGCAATTTTTCAATTTTAGGTGAAAAAATTGTTCGAAAATTAAATCATCGCCAATTTCCAAAATTAAATAGTTAATAGGCTTGCTTAGCTTTACTGGTACCAAATTTATACTACGTTTTATGTCTTTGTAAGATATTTGTATATGTTAGGAGTAAATATTATAAATTTTTTTTTCAATTTTTACTTTCTATTGATTACTTGAGAAAAAATTTGTTAAATCTTCTATGTCATTTTGGAGATTTTTGTTTCATTTATATCAGAACTTTTAAAATAGGTATCATCTGCATACTGATAGATTTTAGTGTTTTCCACCTGTTGATTTATGTCGTTAATGCAGATTGCAAATAGAATATATAATATATTTTCATTTTTTAGCATGAGTATTATTAAACCATATTGGAGAAGCAAAGGTCATTCACCTGAGTATTGTGAAAATGTAATGGTTCCATCCCATAGTGCATTTTAACAAATTGGATTCAGCATACCTAAAGGACAGCGGATAAACCCAAAATTTATACAGAAGACTGTTAAACACCATCTAATGTAATGATCTGGGGACTTAGCAGTTGCATTAGGCGGCTTGAAATACTTCCAAAAATAAAGACATATAATTCTAAGAAATATACTAAAATATTATATATTATGAAAAGTTGAAATTGCCATGTAAATTCGCTTAGCATCTATATTTTTGCAATGAGCAATTTCAGCTGATCTCAATGTTAAAATTAATTTAAGTTTTAAGAAACACCTGCATAACTGAGATTTTCAAATAATATTGAGAATCACTGGCCCAAAGCTTGCTCGTAAAAAGGGCTATTCTACTAATTATTGAGTAAATGGTGAATTTATGATTGTGCTTTTATGTTATTAATGCATTAAATATACAGAGAATAATAAATTACATTAATATTTTAGAATATCACATTGTTTTCATTCAGATATGCAATTACATAAGAAATACTTCGAGAACCGCTGTGCAATGTCAAACTGTAATAGTTATAAATAACATTTAATGNTTTTCAGTGATGTCGTTGGTACTCCCAAACTCCCATTTAGATGTTGGTTGAAATTTGGTGGGGAGCATAGCTTTACATTTGTGCACTCAATTTATTAAAAAAGCTGTAAGAAACTGTTTTTGGACAATTTTACTGAATTTTTTTTGCAATTTTTTGTGTTGATTCAGTGTTTCCAAGAAAATTTGAAGCTTTATATTTTTAGAAAAATCTTACATAGTTGGGAAAGAGGGCACTCAGCCCAAACTTTTGTGCCACTCGTCATCAGCAGGTTCCTATATCAAAGTCTTCCAGCCTTCCATTTTGCAAAACAACCTGAAGCACTGTTGATTAAGTCAAATTTTGAGCCTGTTGTCCATGACAAATTCTGTCAACAAATTTGTAAAAATAATTTAGTTAGTTATTCGTTGAAAATTTAGCATAGTGTGTTAAACAGTCATGGGCTATAATGTCTACCTATGACTCTTGTGGAATAAAGTTATATGCTCGCTTTGGTTATAATATTCAATCACGAAGATGTCATTTTTGGTGCAGACTTTGGAAACTGAAAACAATTGGGTAACTCTTAATGAAATTGACGAATAAAAAGAACATTTTTCTTTTTTGCTTTTAAACCAAATGAAGTTTGAAGATGTACATATCTGACTTTCCGAGTATGAGGAAAATTCAAAAACTATTTTTCAATTCTAATCAAAATTAAATTTACAAAAAAATGCAATAAACTATAGAAGACATACGTATCTAAGTTTGCTGAAAGAGGTAAATCTGATTAAATGATTTTATTATAATTATAGTATTCTTTGTAAACTTAATAGAGGCATTTTTATTCTTTAGCCATCTTCTAAGAGTAGGATAGAACAATTTATTGAAACTTGTCTAAATTAATAATTATTTTTTAAAATTTTAGCTGAGTTTTTTTATTATATACTTTGCAAAAATTATATTAAAAGTTTTGGCTTAGTAAGATATATTCTCAAGAACTGAAGGTTCCATTTATACACCAATACATAAGTTGTAAAAGTAATTTTAGTTATTTTCTAAATATGGACAATAAAGCTTATTGCACAAAGTTTATAATGAGAGCTTTCAGTTGAAAATGGTTTTTATAGGTATTTTACACACTCTTTTATCTAATCGCTGCACATGATTCCTAACTTTTTATATATGTACATTCAATTGAATTGGACATATTCATTTTCCATAAAAGCTATGAACATAATTGGAGTTGTGACTCATTATTGATGTTCATTTAAAATTGTTGGCATTTAATTTGAAGTATCTTTTCTTTAGTGAACACTATTATTGCAAGGCTTGAAGACTACGATTATGGTTCTTAAGATTTTAATTGTCAATCAAACATCAACTATTTTAAGAGCCAAATATCACTTACAAAGCAATAATCGCGTAACGGATACGTTTTTTTAATTCATACAATCGATGTTTAATGAATATCAATAAGCATCTATTATGCTTTACTTTGCGTTGTTCACTTGAAATTATTTTCAAATTGTTGAAATTTTCAAAAAATCGAAAACTCCTAATGAAAAATTAAGATAATTACTAGGATTGAGCAAACGTTTCCAGATGCTAAAAAATATTCAAATATTCAAATGGCTTGTAAATGGTAACAGTTTTTCAAAATACTCTCCATTAACGGGGTCCACATAATTAGTATTTTGACTATAGTCCAAAGACTAACCGTGTAGCACACCACTCCCCAAAGTGAATTTTGGCGGTTTATGATTTCTCAAATTATGAAATAGAAGTTGTTCTATTTGAAAGTGACCATCAGTGTTTTGCCTAATCGTGTGGCACCCCAATAGTCTGTAATTTTATACGAAAATGAGAATTTTTATTTTAAATAACATTGAACTGTGGACCTTAATTATCATTAATAAATGCATTAAGATGGGAACAAACCAATAACTTGTCGAAATTGCTTTAGTTTGTTATTAAACTTGCAGACCTGTAATAAATAATTGCAATATGGGCAAAGCAAAAAATAAATTATTGCAGTATATTTATTGGAATATTATTATTGTAACATCCCTGAACCGTGTAGCACCCCTTTTATTGTCATTGCAAAGCTGAAGAAGATAATTCGTTGACGATGTCTGTGAAGCATCCACAGCATTTTTTGGTAACTCATCTAATTATACACATCAGCCACATTGGGTTACGCCGAGGGTGAATGGTGGATCGTCGATCTCATTGATCTGTTCTCGGATCAGAAAAACACTACATCTTCGCACCGGTAAGAAGTTCCTTTGTCATGGTGAAGAAGGATCCCTCGATGCTCAGTTCTTGGTTAACCACCGGCCTTAACAATGTTGCACACTTTGAATCATTATCACATGGCCAGTCCTGGCCACAAAAATTGCCAACTTCTGCCTGCCACACTGCCCTCCCTCCTCATTTTCTGAAGAGGTGAATCACCAGTGCACACCCATCGTGCTAACCGCTGCTTTCTCGCAGGGTCAAAGTATTAGTAGATTACACTCTAAGAAATTTATAGGTGTTACAATTTAGGTAAAAATTTTCCCCTAGAAATTAAGGTGTTTTATCTTAACTTTTAGATAAATTCCGTTATGTTTACTCCTTAAATATATTTCAACTCCATTCACTTAAATTATGAGAATATTGTGTTGACAAACTTCAGCTGATGGATTTATTGTTTTTTAACAAAATGCTAAATCACTATTACGATTTAGAGCTTTTTTCCTATCTTTCCCTCTATGTACCATCACGACCTGGTTTGAGATCTAAAAATATTGTGCTTTTTAGATCTCGATTGCTCCATAAAAGAAGATTTATTTTAGAATCGCATTGTTTTGTTGGCGAACTTCATCCATACAAATACGAGTATTAATTTATTTCATTCTCCGAAGTTAGTAAAGCCTCAGCTCCGAGACCTCTTCTGGGAACCTTTTATGCAAAGATATGAACAAGGAAATTCGTGCTCGAAACATGCTATTTGTTTACGCCCAACATGTCGGTCCTCATTGACTTTTTATTAATTTTTTTATTTAGTGTCAACTTGACAATAAAGCCTATTAAAATGCATGTTTTTTTTCAAATAAACACTTAGGTGATGAATATATTCTTAAAATTTAGGTGAAAGTCATTCCGTGAATTTAAGGCTTTACCTATAAATTTTAGTTAGAAGATAATATGTAACTAGAATTAATTCTTACTAAGTGTTACTGAAATTTCCTTGTATTGAAAAGTTTATATTGTCATGTCATTGTTAGTTTAGCAGGCTACAAAATGCGTCATAATTATTGATTGGATTTTAAATGCAGTATATGTAACAAAGTGTGTTGATATAGTAACGCATTTCAAATTTATTTCTTAAGGTGGAAGACGCCCTGAAGATCCACACACAATTGTATTTTTCTCTTGCAAAAAGAAGGTGTACTCCGCGAGATATTAGTATTCATTTATCTAATGTATTCGCAGGGGAAGCCACTGTCCAGAATTTGGTAATGAACAAAGAATTGGGCATCCTGCGATCACTGTCACAGCAAAAAATGTAGCGAAAATCAAGAAACATGTTTTTGCAAACTGCTGCATCACTGTTCAAGAATTGGCACAAA
>CABFPE010000699.1:84922-100658 GCA_900660155.1 Hofstenia miamia | reverse complement strand
CAAATTTTGGGTGACCATTTTGTGCACAATGTATATATATATATATATATATATATATATATTGTGCACAAAATGGTCACCCAAAATTTGGATATAATAACTCGATTGTGTTTCGCTCTTTCGAAATTTCTATTCAATAATATAATTTAGTTCCCTGTTTGGTATCGTCTCAAATGCAAGCCTCAATATGCTTACATAACTAGCTTCATCATTGTAATACTTTCATACATGGTTACGTCCTTAACAATGTATTTCTACTCCATTCAAAATGGCAGCTGCGTTATGACTGAAGACGAAGTGCTCTTTGAATTGTACCTGAATTTCTTCTCATATGTGATATATTCTGGCCTACCGTTTATTCTAATATTTGTATTCAATTTCTACTTTATATACTATCTCTCCTCCATGCGGAAATTGTACGTATATTTCTTCAAATGTTAGCAAATAATCACTGTTCTCATTAGCTTAATATATGCTGGTAAAAATTCAGTTCTAGCTACTAAAAATGTACAAATTGTTCAAGGTTTTTGTATTTGCCAATAATTAACTGTATACATTGGTAATATGCAAAGCATAATGCATGCCTATATTACTGACTTTATTATATGTAAGCTCTAAGCTCTTTTGTGATTTCAATTTCAAAGTTTTTGATTTTATATTATAATAACTAGTTATGTAAGGCAGCACTTTCTGCATTATATTAGCTAAGTTGAAGAATTTTCAAGAGAAATAATTCATAAGCTATCAAAGCTTAATTAACAGCTCTTATAAAGGGATTTGTGATGACGTGCACATTGTATTTGCAGTAACAGCTTCTAAAGAAGAAGGTGATTTAGAGCAAGTCGAAGTGGGGAAAGAAAAAAATGTATTTTCTATGCAAGATAGCAAATTTACATCAGCTGACCAAAAATTATTAAATTGAGATTGAATAGATTCCCTGGAACAAAAGCGGAAATAGGCAGCACTGCTACAAATGCTACTGATGACATAAGAAATGATATAGAAACATTCTAATTACGAAATAGTCCATTAGAATGAAGATGTCTCATAAACCAGAAAATATACAAAATTACAAAACTGCCATATAATGTATGTTGCTATAATCAATACTCTGCTATTCAATTTTTTAAAGCACGCCATTTAAAAGTTGAAAATATTTTAAAGTAACATTTCATCATTATTTTGAAAAATCATACAAAGAAAATGTGAAAAATGTGGAAACGCTGTTAATGTAAATACAATGATACTGCTCAAGGAATGATTGGTTCCATGCGTTGGTATTTGCAATGCAGAATTAGATATCTTAAGAAATAATCGAAATTCATTCTGGATTTGTGATATATGCACTGAAAATAATATGTTCAATAAAGAATTAATCTATGAAAAAGATATGAATAATTAGAATTTTTTTGAATGATATTTCACAAAATAAACTACAAAACCTATTGGAAAAATTGAATTCTTACAATAGATCTCCCATTGAGAATGCCATTCGCATAAGAAATCTTCCTGAAAGTGGCAAGGAGGGAGAAGAAGCCCGTGAATATGATAAATTTCAAGTAGGGTAAATTTTATTCCAAATGACTGCTATATTTTCGTTTTATTTCAGAATCGGCATATTCTTGAAGACTTAGCAGAAAAATGATCCGAGTACTTCTATTATGAAATTAAGAATAATAAATCAGCCATCTGAAAAAGGCATTCCAAAAATATGAATTTCAAATCCCAAATAGACATTTTCAGAAATATTTTTGATTTCTAGGCACTCTTTAAGTCTATCAGATGTTTATTTCTGATTTAAATAAGTAAATATCCTATCCTATCTTATCTTATTTTGTGGCACAAAAAATTAATTTAAGTTATTGTTTCAGTAATTCTAACTTATGATGCCAAGGACATTACCTACTAAAATTTTGAAATTAGTATCGCTCTTTTAGATAGAGAGTCGATATCTTAAACCAGGGGTCTCAAAAGTTTTCCAGCGGAGGGCCAAATTGCTGAATTTTTAAAGCTTCGCGGGCCAAGGTTCTAAATTATTTATTTTACCAAAATACATGCAATTAATAATTAAAAAATGTTATTTATTCAGTACCTCATTACAATGCAAGTCAAGTTTGAAATGCTTACCTTGTGCGCTTATCAATTAGCGTCGTCTTGCGTTTGTTTCAGCTCTAGATTTGTCAAGCAAGTTAAAAGGGTTATAAAGTATATTTTTTTTAGTATGATTTCGGCAAGGCCTGTCTTTCGACATTTGTTTTATAATTTTGAAGGAGAACTTGGCCGGATTAAAACCCTTCGCGGGCCGTACTTTGGAGGCCCCTGTCTTAAACTGTTAGAATGTAATGATATATAATTATATTTTAAAGTAACAATTTTATTATTATATTTTGCAAACTATATAATTGGCTAACAAAAAGTACATGCAATTCAGAGGCGCACCCAGAGGGGGGAACTGGGGGAATGTGCCCCCCCCTCAACAGAGCACAGATGCTTCCATTCCTCATGAAATGTATGCTGATATGATAACATAGTACATATATATTAAGAAATGCTTCAAATCTATAAATTAAACTATTGCACAACAGTTGTAGTGAATATTATACAATTTCTTAATCAACGTTTTGAAATTGTACATCAGTATTATCTATTCTTGAAAAATTCAATCTAGAATTTTCAACCTCAGTGAGCACATTTTCTTAAAAGTTGAGTTGGGCATGATTCAAGCCTGCAAGAATTAGGTGGCCTAAGTTTTTGATTGGAATAACTAAGAAATAAGAAAGTAAGAATTTTTTAAAGATCATCCTACCACAAAAAATGGAAATTTTTCCTATTGAGATTAGGATCAGTTACCAGGACAACAGTCTGTGTTCTAAATTATCCTCACCTACTGAACCACCGAGCAGATATGTGTGATAACCAATCTTAGTAATGGTTGAATAGGGGTAGGGAAAAATAATTCAGTTTTATTCATTTTTACCAAACATTCATAGTATGCTGGTTACGTTTGCTATGTTGAAATTTAATTATAAAAATGGCATAAAATTAGATATATAAAATAGTAAACCTTAAATTGAATAGTTGAATTTCGTTAATATCAACCTTTTTGTTTTGGGTAGCATGTCAAAAATTGTATACTATTTAATTTCCCTGACAATGCTTTTTCCATTGTTGTAGTGAAAATCTTCAGAATAATGAATTTATAAACTACTTTGCATGTAAGAATATCTCTTAAAATATGCCAAAATATGTATATATATATATATATATATATATATATATAATCTAAAGAATAGTTCCCCTCCTCAGAAAAAAAGCTGGGTGCGCCCCTGATGCAATTGCATTGATGAAAGAATTGCTACCCCAATTTAAAAGGGCGTGAAACTCACATTGTGATTCTCTGAATTTTGTTAGCATTACTGTTAAATTTGATAATAGCTCGTATTTTGCATCAGATCTCAAGCAGTATAGGGCTGACCCTGCTTGACTTGCACTAATTTACCATATCTACCACACATTAAATGGCGATTCTCTATGCAACATATCTTCCAAAACTTCCCAATAAAAGGCTTTTAAGTGCTCATCAGCATTCAAATCAAAGAGCTACCATTAGTGATGTACGGGTACAGGTACTGCCAGCGATTATCCGGCTTTATCTTCCCATAAACACGGGTATTGGCGGATCCGCATAATTATTATCGCCTAAGAGAGGGTATGGGTACGCCTTCTATTCAAAATAAAGTGTATTTAAATAATATTTTTCAAAATTATAAAATATAAGTAAAATTTTAGAAAAATTAATATATGATAAATTTTAATTGTGTTTGAAGTGTATTGAAAAATTTTTAAACTTTTTAATATCAGCATTGAAAATTGTATTGTCGGGTATCTGAAAGTATTGTTAAAACTCTCTGGGTATGGGTGGGCCTAGGTAAAAAAGTATGTTTTGCCAGACGTATGTGGCAGTAAAAAAGCTCTGCAGCACATCACTATAGTTACCATTCAATCGTCTTGTGTAAAAGTTGATGATCCAAACCATTTAGAGAAAAACTTTTGCAAAGCAGGTGCAAATTTTGCAAAATGAAGTCTTTAAAGCAAAGAACTGAATTTGTGCCAATTTCCTATTTTGAAATTGACTATTTTCACAATATATTAAAAATTCATTAAATTTTTCAAAGTGTCAAAGCATTCAAACTCTGTGATATTTATGTATTTCTTAGAAGCAAAAATATCCAATATTTTTCAAAAATTATAAAATTCAGTATTTCCTTTTGCCTTTTAGAGATTTTCTACAATTATTAAAAACTGGATATTACTATCATTTTTAGAAAGTCGAATTCTGAACGGGATTTCCAAAACCACTGCTTGGCATTGATGCTCACCACAGTCAGCATTTCATTTCTTACTTTTACCCTCTCATGTTCTGTGATGCACATTTGGTTTTTCAATAGTAGAAAGGTTACACACAAAGATTTGGTAATGGCGGATCTTCTTGAAGTTGGTTTGGAAGTACCAGCTATTTTCAATTCTTCATTAAATTTCATTTTCTTCTACCTAAGTGGGAAAGGGTACAGAATTGCTGCAGCTAAAATGCTTTCAACTTTACTATTTAAGT
Source organism: Hofstenia miamia (assembly GCA_900660155.1). Lineage (NCBI taxonomy): Eukaryota > Metazoa > Xenacoelomorpha > Acoela > Hofsteniidae > Hofstenia > Hofstenia miamia. The sequence goes on along the minus strand of CABFPE010000699.1, from coordinate 96,046 downwards.
AAAATTTTAAATTTCAAAGAGCTTTGTAACATAGAATCCAATGAATTTACTTAGAATACTTCCCTATTCAATTGATCACAAAATTATGGAAATTTAGTTTTACTTTGCAAATAGTGAAGTGGTTAATAACATAAACAAAAGCTTAAGTGTAAATCTGAAATTAGTTGCAGTGCTATATAGTGNTTAGAATACTTCCCTATTCAATTGATCACAAAATTATGGAAATTTAGTTTTACTTTGCAAATAGTGAAGTGGTTAATAACATAAACAAAAGCTTTAGTGTAAAGCTAAAATTAGTTGCAGTGCTATATAGTGTCATAGTACAAATACTATATTTTTTGTTTATTTGTTGTAAATTTAAATTATTATTAATACAGTTTTGATTAAATCAAAATAAAGCAAATATTGAAATAGTTTTGTACTTTAAGTTTCAGTGTTATTGAATAATAAATTATTTGAAAAAGTTGCAGTTTTATTTGAATATTTTTAAACACTGTCTAAATATTTGCTTCATATTTGAAGTGTAGAAATGCTAAATGTGAATATAATGCCTGAGAATATTTTCAGGCTGTTTCAGAAGGAAGAAAACATGAGTCCTTCCATAATATATTCAAGCCTCCTTCCATAATATATTCAGATGAGATATACTAAAAGGAGTGCAGCTAAGTGATTTCAACTACTATGTGAAATTATAAGTTGCAACAATCTTTTAAAGTATCAAGGACATGCTGCATAAAGGCTTCTCTTCACTTATCAAAATGTGTTTGATACAAATTTCTTCACATATTTTTATCTGAGAAGTCTACACCTCTGATAATGCTATTCAGCTAGCAAATTACTCAATCTTCTGACAGATTAAAATTGGCTGCATAGCAAATATTTCAGACTTTAAAGATTGTATAATTTCTTCAGAAAGCCTCACACCTTCATGCATGAACCAAACTTTATTATGGAGAATATAGCAGTTGTGAACATTAGATATGACTCTTATTCTTGGCTTCAAGCTATCCACAAACTATGAAAAATGCTTGAAAGGATAAATTAAAGTTAGTGCTTATATTTTATTTGCTGTCATCAAGTTGATAATTTCAACATATTCAGTAAATTAGGTATCAATTGCCAGCCGTTTCACATTCAGATAGTATGAATTTATCTGTCGTACTATTTAGATAGAAAGACATTTGGTTTTATACCTGTATTAGAAATCTGGGCACATTAGAAGAGGGATATATTTTTGGCATGCAGAAAGTTTTCTCTAATTCTGAAATATAAGCAATTAAACAAATAAACCACATTAATATTGGTAGAAATTTCTAATACAATTAAATGAAAAGAGTCGTAGATTTACTTGAAATTATAGTCTTTGCAAATTTATTCTTTGAATCTTTATATATATTTAAAACACTACTAAATAAAATTATAAAAAATGTTACTCTACAAATTATAGCAAAGGATATTTACTTAAAATTGTTTTATGCATTCATAATATTGATTTGAAATAGCCAGTAAAGACTATGATTCTGTGGACTTTCAACTGAACTTCATGTAAGCAGCACATTATCAATGATAGGAAGCACATAAAGAATATTCTCTATTCTCAAATGAAACTATAGAAATTGTTAAAATTTTGTTCAAGTAGGCTAAGGAATAATGAGAACATCATTACATGATTTCAAAAAATGTATTCATTTGGATTACATTAAAAAACACTTAGATCACAAATTTGTATATCAACTAAAAAATTGAAGGAATAAATTCAGTATTTATTGGGGTTGCAAAATTGTGCATCTACTTATTTAGATTAATAATGATTTAATATTGATTTTGCAGATGGCATCTCTTAACATTGAATATTAAATATGCACAGAGACATTGAAAATTTCAATCATATTTTTGATGACGTCAGTGATTTTCAAAACATATTTAACAAAATGTGTAATTTCATTTAAGATTACACATACAAATTTTACTGCACAATGCCTTAATTCTCTGCGTGCCACTCAAATTGTAACAAAAATGCATCATGTGAATTTGCATAATATGAAAAAAATCAGTTGGGATACGACGTCGTAGAATTTAATTTTACTTGAAATTTATTCTTCATTTTCAATTGAAATACTCTCACTTCTATTTTCTATATATTTAATAAGTGTTGTTTTAAATTTAACTTTTAAATTCTTTGGGCATTTGGCAATGGTTGATCTGCTGGCATTGACGTTGGATAATTGTAATTATTAATTTTTCACTAGTGAATTGGATCTTGTTTCTTTAAATTATTAGTTTCTCTCAAATATAATTCATTTCATAATAAATTCGAGAATTTTTATATCAGTTCGAAATTTGTCATTGTTTTTTTCATCCTATATTTCTTCCTTCAATTCGAGATTCTCTTTCCATAACCTATTTTTGCAAGATTGTTTTCTTTCTTCCTGTTGGCTATTATTCTAATATATAAAAACAACTCCTTCCATAAATTTGTCATTTGATTAAATAATTAGTAAGCACATCTTTAACTTGGTAAATCCTGCATATTTTTTGACCTACTAAAATATTGACTTGTTTCTTCAATTTAGCACTGATTGCTGGACCATGCATTAATGTATTTTTAATACCTTTGTCTATAATATATTCAGCATATATATATATATATATATATAAGAATAACAAAATATAAGATGAAAACCAAGATTAGGTGCAATGAGGTGGCTAGGAGTAGCCCAAGAGCAGGAGTAAAGATAGAAGCAGAGCAGTTAGAGGAAGTCACTGAATACAAGTATTTAGGAAAACTGACAACATCCGGTAATGATCTGAGTAAAGAAATAGGTGAGAGGATAACATCAGGAGAAGATTTAGAGAATATAGCCACTTTCTGAGAGATAAAAAGATCCCTGCTTGCCTGAAAAAGAAAATCATGGATACGATCATCTTACCAGCTATGACCTATGGAGCAGAGACAAGGACTTTAACAAAACACCTGGAGAGGAAGCTTACTGTAGCCCAACGAAGCATGGAGAGATCGTTATTGAACATCACAAGGAGAGACAAGATCAGGAACGAGATAATAAGATTGAAACCCGGGGTGATAAATATAATAGAAAAAGTGACGTGCATGAAAGGACAGTGGGCAGGACATTTAGCCAAAATGAACAACACCAGGTGGGCGAAAATAACATCAGAGTTGACACCCAGAGATGGAAAACGACTAAGAGGAAGACCCAAAAGCAGATGAGAGATGACATCGAGGAAGCCGTTGGCAGTCAATAGATGAGAACGGCCCAGGATCTAATTGCATGACGCAAGTTGTGCGGGCCATCTGCCAGCAGTGGCATGAACGGCTGAGATGATTATGATATATATATATATATATATACATGTATGTAAATGTATATATATCCATATATATACATATATACATTTACATACATGTAAGTAATATTTAAAAAGCTATCATTATGATAACGCCATCTAATATACTTATGATTTTTGCACTGAAAGTAGTAACAAATAGAAATATTTACATCTATACACCTACAATAATGGACTGGATTTTAGAGTGATTCTACTCCTTTTTTGCATTAGGTGTTACAATGCTTTGAATGTGCTTATAATATTAAATAGTTAATTAAGGAGTGTTATATACTAAAATTTTGAAAAAAAATCAATTTACAAATGTATGATGATCACATTTATTACTTATTTCATTCTTAAAATATTAAAAACACAACATATGGTTTGTTTAAATTTTATTCATTTATTAAATATCTAATACCGCCTATTGAAATTCCCTCCATAGCACGGGTACTTTCTTAGTTGATGATAAGAAATTTGAGAACCTCAATTTAGCAAATCTTGAAATGACATAGAATCATAGGTGAAATACACCATTGAAACATTACTGGAACATTCATCTTTTTTGGTTGCTATTGCAAATGTATCTAATACATTTAATGCATTATTGATAACGAATTTCCTGAAATTTACAAGAAATTGGACATAAGTCCCCTATTTAAAAAAGGTGATCCTCTAAACGCAAGCAATTACAGACCTACTTTCATTAGCCATAATTTTAGTAAGCTGTTTGTGAAATTAGTAAATAATCAAATAAACGCCTATTTGAAATCTGAGAATATTCTCTCGAAAAATCAGTTTGGGGTTTCGTAGTGGTTATAGCACTCAAGATGCAATTCTATTAATATCAGAACAAATAAAATCAAATTTAGCCCTTAATAAATTCAGTTGCGTTGCCCTTCTTGATTTAAGCAAAACTTTTAACTCACTGAATTTTGACATACTAAAAGATAAATTAACATATTATAACTTGGATAACAAAGCTATTAACTTAATAATGAACTTCCTTCAAAATCAACAACAAAGTGTCATAGCTAATGGTAACAAATTAAGATATATTATAGTTGACCGTGGGGTGTCTCAAGGGACAGTTTTAGGTCCCATTCTTTTTGCAATCTAACAGAATGACATAATCCAAGATGTAAAATACAGTAAAAATTATCAATATGCAGATAATACCTGTCTTGTAAGTACTAATATAAATGCCTTTAATGCAACTAAAGACCTGCAAAATGATATAGAAAATTTAACAAAATAATTCAAAAATAATCAACTGAAAGTAAATATTGAAAAAACACAATTTATAATATTCTCTCCTAAAACATTCAAAAAGTTTACAAAAAACATTGAACTTATTATAAATCATGTACCAATAAATCAAAGTGAATTCATCAGCTTTTTAGGTGTTGAAATCGACAATGATTTAAATTTCGAACATTTCTTAATGTCAAAAATTAAAAAATGGCTTCTGGGGTTAGGTATCTTTATCATCTTAGAAATATTTCAAATACATATCACAAACAATTAATAAATGCTCTCTGCTTATCACACTTTTAACATTGGTTATTTCTCTTTACAAATATAAACTGTAAATATCGCATTCTTTTGTCTAAAACCTTCAATTGTTCTCTTAAGACCCTCAATTTCGCTCAAAAACATGTCAATGTATCCAACTATCGACTAAAATACAAAATATTACCAAATTCAAATGCACATCCTACCAGTATTGTTTAAATTCAAATTTGGTCAACCCGCGATTTTGTATTTAAAACAATATACTAAATGAAATGAACGTTCCAAAAAATCATATACCTAGACAAACATTATTCTAGCATTAACCACACAGTATTTAAGGTATGGAATAACTTAGAGCATTTCACTTTGAGAATTATATATATATATATATATAGACAATATTTCTATTTCATGCTGACACATAGAATGAGAGAGACTTTGGAGCCAACATTATTTGTTGACTTTTTGCTTGCTCAACCCAAGATGGAGCAAATAACCACAGACTTACTGGAGCTTCCCCAATTTTGAATTACATCATTGTTGGTATGTAGCTTGAATGAAACTAAAGGTGCGTTCAGACGAGAATCTTTTGAGGTATATCATTTGATATACGTCAAAAAGATGCTCGTCTGAATACACTTTATTCAAAAAAGCATACATCGAAAAGATGCTCGTCTGAAAACACATCATTCAAGTTGATGCACAAACAGCTTGCACCTTTTTGACATAGTTCAAAAAATGCTCGTCTGAGCGCACGCATTCATTTGAACGATCAGTAATTACCTACTTTGTTTTGATGACAAATTGTCTCAAGAAGCCATGAGTCTTAAGTACGAGGATTTTGAAACACAACAATTTTAACTTCAATATGAACCCTAATGATATTGAATTCTAAATGTTCAAATTTTCTTAACAAAACGCAGTTATTCCTTTCAATGAAGTTTTTCACAAATTATACTACTGAATTGTCAATATATTCTACATGCATGTAAAACTAATTGAAATCACTTATAATTACAAGGAAACTTTAAACAAATAATTTCGTTTGTTTGAACAATGAATAATTAACTACTTGTTCTTGGCAATATTATATAGCAATATTTATAGAATTAAACATCCAATCAAATTCGTTCTTGATTTTAATGTTTTGAATCAGTAATTGAGGTGTTGATTATAATCTTCCCAGGGTTAGAGAAACACAATTCCTATTAAACTTAGTTGATGAATAAACAATTCCCGTGCATCAAAATAATGCTCATCTGAATGCAATTTCATCAAACGACGTGCATCAAAAGATTCTCGTCTGAACTCACTCTAAGCATGCCAGCAAAGATATTGGAAGACCTAACATATCTCATATGGATCACAATCTCAAGATCTTTTATCCTACAATCAGGTCATTTGCTTCTCAAAAAATATTGAACTTGAGCTTATGAGGAGTTCACACCTGTATTATATTGCTTCCTTAGAAGTAAGATTTATTACCAGAAAATCACTATCCCATAAATGATTGACAAAGAAACATGCTAGATTAATTTATTATGAGGTCAGTGTAACTGAAGCCATATTTTCATCTTTTCCTCTGGGAACATTGCAACAAAATTGTGTGGGCACACTTCTGATGCAGATTCCATATTTATGCTTAGAATTACATTAACATTTTTGAACCTATACACTCAGATCCATGAAATATTCAGAAGAAGAATTCATCATCTGAGAAAATGTGTTGTTATTCACCAGACTCTAAGAGAACCCAAGTTCTTGACTTATTAGAAACTGCATCAACAGAGAAAGAAGTCGTCTTAAATTTTTATAAGTGGGAGAGCATTGTAAACTAGATTGGAATCAAGCAGAAGAAACTAAACTGATGTAGAGAGCGCAAGACATTTTGCAAGGAAAAAGCCGCAACCCTGGGAATAGACAAAATAAATGGGCATTTGACGTCATCAAATCAGAAATCGATATTTTCCTTTTTTGAAACTTTTGTGAAATATTATCCATTATTTACGAATTATTAAAATTGTAAACTAATCATGATTGGCAAGATTCAGAATATGAACTGATTAGGTCTTGATTTATAGTTAACTCTCTCAGAGAATTTCAATTTGCAACATATGCAGAAATTTTCCAAACAATTGAACTATGACCCACATTAGGAAAACTTTCATACATAAAAAGAAGCTCCACTTGACTAAAAACACGAGCAAAATCTTTTGACTAAAGTTCAACAAATTGCAAAAGCTTGCTTAGCTTTTTAGATGATTTCTGGCGCTCCTGTCATAATTCTAATATATACATTTGATCAAAAATATCTTTCCATCTAAATGCTAATTTCAAATTATGAACATATTGTATTTAAAAAAAAACTAGCAGTATCTTGCGATGTAGTTAAAAATATATTTCAACCCTATTGAACTATAAATAAGAAATGCAATTCAATATTTTCAATTTTTAACCATTTCGATAAAAACTTGATTATAAATAACCCTCTCCAATTATTGTTTTCCCGATATCGATTTTACATCCCTGTGAATTCATTTTGAAAAGACAGTAATTAAATTAACTGAATGGAAAACGAAATTCCAGTGTTAAAACCGAATGTAAAAACAGACAAATTATTAGCCATCGACTTGTAATATCAAATCACATATGATATGAACAACAGATTTCTTGCATTATAAATAAAGGAGTTATTTAATTGCACTGGAAGATCTAGAAAAAAGCAAATGGTGTAGCTAACTTTATTGAGGGCATTTACATGCACTCTGCATTGGTGCTGCATTGTCCTCTACACCAAGCCGTATTAGCAAAAAATTTAAAAAATTTCATTCACTTTGATTGTGTTTTTATTTTTTATGCAACCAATCATATCTCATCAAAAGAAAATAATGTTAAACAAAAAAAATTGGACAAATAATTAAGAAGCTTTAAAAAAATGTGGGGGAATGTATTTCTTAGCGCCCCCTTTCTCAATGTTTTCAAAAAAAACTTCGTGTTTCACCCTGTTTTGGACACTCACTTGATAATGACGAAGTTTCCCGCCTCGTCAGAAAATCCTGGATACGCAAGTGAAAAACATACTTCTAAGTTGTATCCAAGCACAATTTAAGACTACAAATTGTTAACGCATTGGTTATTTAACGAATTCTGCTCTTCCACATTTTGTTTATATTAACCTAATACTTGTTTAAAAGTAAAAAACAATCAAGTATATTATACGTTTATGATGACAATCTATAACAGTGCAAGTGCTTTCAGCTTTACATTTAATATTGAAATCATGGTTTTAGCTGCTTCAGTGATTGTAAATTTCTTCACATTTTGCAAAAATAGTATTTAATAATGAAAAATTTGCTAAATATTCAATTTAGTCAAATGGATTATATTAAGGCAACTTTCACAGCTTTTAAAATTAAAATTATTTCTTAAAGAGTAAAGATGAAAGCATTTTAGCAGCAGCAATTCTGTACCCTTTCCCACTTAGATAAAAGAAAATAAAATTTAATGAAGAATTGATAATTGCAGGTACTTCCAAACTAACTTCAAGAAGATCTGCCATTGCCATATCTTTCTGTGTCACTTTTCTGCTGTTAAAATACCAAAGGTGCAGCACAGAGCATGACAGAGTAAAAGTAAGAAATGAAATACTGATTGTGATAAGCATTAACACCAAGCAATGATTTTGGAAATCGCGTTCAGAATTTGATTTCCTAAAAACGTTAATGATATCAGATCATTACGCATACATCATTGCATACAATTAACAGCTGTACATTTTAAAATGCAAAGAAAAAATAACAAAACGAGCTATTTAGGCATGTAATAATACAGCCTATAATATGTAAATATAAACAAAATCGCTGATGTAATTTAGATAATGTAGAAGACTTCTACTCTATTATTTTTGGCTTTGCTCAGGCAATCAACAATCTCTGTCTCCATGTTTATAATGATGTAAATATCAATCTTGTCTGAGAATAGCTTTGTGCTTCATAATTTGTTAAAGGATTTGTGCATTCATTGATTCTTATCGTTAAGAAGTACAAAGCATGATTAATCACCCATGGGAATTTAAGGGAATTTGTTTTTTCTAGTTCTTTAACAAATTGACAAGTAAATAAAAGTGCAAAAGAAATTCCTTGATTGGGGTTTTTGTTTCTGAGCTTAAATGCTCATGTAATACTGTAATCATACAACTTATTTTTAAAGTAATGATAAAACATTCTTAGTTATTACAATCTTTAGCTTAGTCAATTATTTGATTTGAATTTTAGTAAACAATATTTCTTAAGTGATAGCCTTGCAACCAACATCAAAGAATCACTACATCTTTGAAATATATCTATATAATTGTTTCTATACATCAAATCATTTTTTAGCATATTATTTTTGTAATTCATTTTCATTATGATAAAGTGCTTTAAGTTCTTTACTATATAATATTTTACTGAATGCTTAGAGGTGACCACGTGGTTATTACGTTATTGTAGGCATTTGAAACAGTTTTGGCTGATCATAGATAATAATTTATATTAGCTTGCAAGTTAAACATATTTGTGGAATATATTTTCAAATGTTTTTAAATTTTTACCAAATATTAAAAATATTCTACATTCAATTTAGGTAAATTTCCATTATTTTCAAAAATCAATCACTTCAATAAATTTTTTTCATTGTGATCACAGATTAGGAGACGATGAAAAATTATTGCAAAATTAAAGACTAAATTTCGAGAATTTAGGATTCAAGACGACAGTTGAGACAAGAATTCACACATGTAGAAAAAATTGCCTGCATTCGAGAACTAGTAAAGGCTTTTCCAAATATGTTCAACATTTTTGTTTTACCCAAAATATGTTTTTCTGAAAAATATTTTTATCATGCAATGCGTACTAAAATCGATTCTGTGTACTATCTTCAAGAGNAGAGAGAGAGAGAGAGAGAGATAGAGAGAGAGAGAGAGATAGAGGGAGAGAGAGAGAAAGAGAGAGAGAGAGAGAGAGAGAGACTTCAATTCAAGAGGAGAGGGTCAATTGGTACCAAAATCTACTAAGTTCACAAGTACAAACAGAAGGATTTCGAGATGACATTAAAATACAAGCTTAGTTAGTACCATTGCTAAAAGTAGTTTTTATTCTATATGTTAATCTTCTATTTAGCATGGGATCTCCAGGGTTCACAACAATGATATTTGAATGCTTAATTTTTATTATTATACTCCTTTTACCATTGTTCATCTTTATATAATTCAGCAAGAAAAACTGAGCTTTATATTAGGAGTCGCCGCGGCTTTAGTGTGGTAGTTAAAGGTTTAAAATTGCACTCAAAATCTATTTCGTACGCCATCGCGCGACAGAAATATTGTGTGGAAGAAATATTTCTTATAATGGGATCTATCCAAAAACTACAAACTGTAGTTTGGAGTGAAACTCGAGGCTGCTCGCTAAATAAAGTTGCGCCATTATTTTCTTAAGATCACTAAAATAATTCTAGGATTCCAAAGAGAGCATATCTCTATGAAAAAATTTACTTATGATATGCAAATATACATTGCCATTAAATATCAGAACGGAATTCTGAGAATTCATCTAGAATCCCGTTTCTATTGATATTTATATCATGTTTTTTCAAACCTCAAATTCATTTACCTATCTTAGAGGCTTAAATATCACCTAATGATATTTCAAAGAATTAATTAGTATACAGTATGTAAAATCGAAAGAAATGGATAAGAGTTATAAAATTTATTAAACATTTACTATATAACACTTATGGCAAGTCGCTTGAAAATACTATTATGAATTGAAGAAATATACGTACACTTTCCGCATGGAGCTAAGATAGTAAATAAAGTAGAAGTTGAAGACTAAGATTAGCACAAATGGTAGGCCAGAGTACAGCACATACGAGGTAAAATTCAGATACAATTCGAAAAGGACTTTGTCTTTAGTCATAATGCAATTGCCATTTTGCATTGAGAAGAAATACAACGCTAAAGATGTTAGCAAGTACGAAAGTATTACAATGACGAAGCTAACTATATATGCATATTCGATTTTGCATTTCTGCCGATACCAAACTGGGAACTAAATAATATTTTGCTGTGAATTTGCACTCTTAACATCATTGAAATTAAAGTATTCAAACGATATTAAATAGGAGATAATAAATTCGTCTTTCTAGCCCAATTATGCTAATGATTAGTAGAAGTGCTGCAATTCTGACGAAAGAAGAGCATAATGAAATATATATATATATATA
>CABFPE010000699.1:36266-50236 GCA_900660155.1 Hofstenia miamia | reverse complement strand
TATATATATATATTGCAATAATTTCTTTAAAACAATTAAGTCAGCTACATGGAAAAATTATTTACTTGTGAGATATCACCAGGGCTAGCATTGGGATGATAAGCCTATTGGTTTTTCTATGGGTTATTTCTTGAGAATGATATTGAAATGAATTCCCATGGGTTTCGATGGGGAAATGATGGAAAAGTTTCTTAACAAATTCTTAGCACACAGTTAATACAAACAGCTGCTTGCAATCAATTCAGATAAAAAATTCAAACCAATCTTACCATTATTACTAATATAAAATTCAAACCAATCTTACCATTATTACTAATATAAGATTAATGAGGAAGAGATAATAGAGGAACAACAGATACAATATTACAAGAAATAAGATAGAAAATAAAATACGAGGATAAACTGATAAGTAACATTGCAAAGAGTCATTACAAAGATACAAATGCAAGTTTAACATAAACGGGCTACCATATACATTGAAGATACATAACTACAAATCGCGGTACCTGAATGTTTAAATTTATTAAAAAAATAACAATGCTACTATGAAATCAGTTGAAGAAATAATAAATGCATGACATGTCTACTAAATAATAAAACCCACTTCCTGATGGAGAGTGCTGCTAGAAAAAACTTTTTGTTACTGCACCTAACCAGAGTACACAGACTTGGAAAAACTATTTCAAGACAACAAAGGTTGCTAGTACATAAAGTTACTGGTGTCCAATTTTGCAAAACTCAAGAATAATTCCTATGGAAAGCACAGCAGTAGAAAAAGTGGAAGAAAATGTCCTAAAAGAATGGACATTAAAACATGGAGCCTATGGATGGCAGAATGTGAAAATAATCATAAGTGTGGCGTCTTATTTCTGGTTTTCAATCTAAGAGCTTGAACAAGTAAAATGTTAGAATAGATTAAGAGTCACCTAAAAAAGTATTTCTCTATTTTGAAACTACATTATGTTCATATAATTGCATTTTTTAGAAAAATATTCAACGAGTTTAAATATGTATGGTTATACAAGATTATATATATTGTAGCACTGCTAGTACCCATACTAGAAATTGGATTTCTTATTTCAAAAAATGAATATTTTCTAAATGATTTCCTTACTCATGTTCGTCCCTGGTGCAGTAAAAATCTATGCACACTGCTTCAGAATTTTACGGGGATGCCAAAAATCTTACATCTTTAAAATTGGACCTAAGCTTCTGGAGATATCAAGGTTTCTTAATATTTGAAATTTTTAAAACAGTCAAAACGCTGTCAATTTTGATCGAATCAAGGTAAACTTTGCAAACATGAATGTAGAGGGTTTGAAAATGTAGATGGTTTTTGAAATAACCTAAAAATATACAGGATTAATCTCTAGAATAAGTTTAAGGCTCCCCAAATATCAACGCAATATCTTGAAAATTGACTGAAATATGATGATTTGGAATTTACTTTGCTCATTCTCCCTACCAAATACAGATAAAGTATTTTCTGCAATTTCTTACACCAGTGGGTGGAGTAAGCAAGACTAATTGAGGAGGGCATGGAAGAGGACAATGCAGCACCATAAGAAGCGAAGAAGATTCTAATAGTTCATCTTCAAGTGAGGAAACTACTGTCATATTTATTCTGTCAAGTGGGCCGGACTGGCAATGCAATTATGGAAGCGTTGTTCCTTTTTCTAGTGTGCCTAGTGCACATAGACTAATTTTAACATTAGTTTACAACATTTGCATTTGATTTATAACGTTTCTGTTCGATTTAAAATATAAAAATGATTGGTGGCCGAATTATCCCATTTATATATATAAATTTTGAAGTAGAGGCAACTTGATTGAAGGATAGAATTCTTTATAATACTCAAAATGAATTATAGGCAAAGGATTGAAGCATATTCATACAAATGATATGCTATTTAGAGTGAGTCAAAATAATTTAACAAACTGTCAGATTTATTGCCTTCTGTACGCATTTAAACTACATATGTCCGTTAATTATGAAAACTTCATAAATTAATCACAAATATTAAGGATATATTAAAGCATAGTGAATATTCAACATCTATATGATTGTCATTTTTCACTTCTAGGTAGTGTCCCATTTCTTTTGTCCAATCTTATTTTTAATAAAACATTAGACTAAGACAAATATATTTCGCTCAACTTGAGCATCGTCAATTTACAAAATTTTCCCTCTAAAAACCATCTCCAAAAATTTAAAAGTAATCGAAAGTATATACATAAGATCAATGCAGCCAAGTCTTAACATCAAAGACGACTGCATATATCAGCACAAATAACCTCTAATCAACGTTTAATTACATAATAATATCTTTTAATTAAATAATGTTTTTAGAGGGAACATTTTGTAAATTGCCGATGCTCAAGTGGAGCGAAATATATCTGTTTTAGTCTTTATTAAAATCATATTTTTACTACATTCCGTTTTTTCAAATAAATAAAATAAGATAAAAGATTCTTTATTCAGATAAATATTCACAATTAAAAAACTGATTATTTATCGTATAGCGTCATTAATTAAAGCACATAATTACAAAAAACTAATTTTCCAGACGAATAAATTACTATAGTACAATTTTAAACCCTAGGAATAGTCTTTGTCATAAAATTTTTAAGCTACCTTGATTTACAAAAAAAACAAAATTCAAATGGGAATATTTTCGATAATTACTAGGCGGTCCTTTGTGATAGCGTTTCATTAACTGATTGAAAATAATGTTGAGATAATAACCGAAAGTCGATTGATGTTTCAATACTTTTGTTTAGCTCTGTACATGTATGTAGTCGAATGAATTGTAAAAGAGAACTAGATTTAAGACAATCTAAAGATAATAATGACCAAAGAAATTATTGCTACACATAAATAGAATATATGCTAAGCAAGAAAAGCTGAATGCAACTACCTTAAAGTGATCTGGATTTAATCCATATCTGGTAACCTGGAGTAAATCTGTAATTTTTTTACAAGTAAAGTAATTTCAAACATTGATACAAGTGAATTATCCTGATGGATGAAAGAAAATCTTGATTAGCAAGGCTTTCACAATATATTTATTGCATTTCCTAAGAGTAGCATATGCTTTGTGAAAAATGCAACTAAGATTAGATTGAGGAACTGTACACAGCAAAAATGTAGAAAGCTTAGCTATCATGCTTATCATTAGTTTAATACCTAAGCACATTAGTTTAAATTTTTTATAGGTTTCACAAAAAGTAATTACTGTAAAGGATTTTAATCACTTTAGAGGACAATCTTTTTATTTGTGAAATTCTGACCTTAAGAATTACAAGAATTGAATTAACTACTGTGCATTACGCCAAAGCTATAAACAAGTAACATCAAGCCCATTTAAGTTTTACGACTTCAGAAAAATTGTCATGAGCTTAAACCTGCTATTAATTGAATAAATCAATATTAGTAAATTGACATTTACACATGATTGACATATTTGTTATATTCTTATATTTCATGTGTTTTTGAATGTTACTAACATGATTAATCAAACATGATCTAGAGCAAATTTAAAATATATTCATATTACAATAGAAAATAACATAAAAAAGTTTACTTTCAAAAAAAAATTAAAAAGTAACATCAAAGAAATGAAATATTCACATAATTTTGAGTATTTAAAACAAAATAATGGGGAGAGCATAATAAATCAAGGGACATTAAATTCAGCAATAAAAAATAAAATTCATTTTATAACATTGATAAACTTAAGCAACGCTAAAATCCTAAAAATATCCGATAAATCTAATGTAGTTTATAAGTTTCAATGCATCCGCGATGAGGTATATGTCAGATACTACAGTCAGTCTGTAAGTACTAGAGCAAAAGAGCATGAAACCAAATCAACAATATCCAAAATTCTAAAAAATTTCAACTAAGTTATAAATTACAAAGTGATTATGTACATAAGCTGTTTTCTCAATGAAGTTTTAGGGTACTATAAATTATTGTTACAAAATCTAGCAAATATAAAAGGAATAATTTGCAAACATTTATTTACTGACGATAGCTTTGTAAGCTGAAATATTTTTAATGAATGTTTTTACTAAAAATAAGTTGGTCCTTTATCAAGTTTGTCAAATAAAAAAGCACATTAACAATTAATAAAAGGCAGTGTATATTTATAAATTGATGTTTCACAAAATTCTTAAAATTTGAAGAAATTCTATCCTCACTTTCTAACCAAAAGTTGATGGAAAGTGTCAAAGAAATTGATGCCGGTAGATTTTGCCTACTAATCCGCGACTAATGAGCAGCTAGCACTCTTACTTTAATTACAGTGAATAAGCCACTCAAAGGGAGCTAATTTGTGTATCTTCAACAATAATGCTAACTATGTGATCTTTCGTCTGATACATATATATATTTTTTTTTGGAATAAACTTCAAATTCAAACAAAATGAATATAAAATCCACAAATATGTTTGAAAATCAATACACATTTAATTGTCTTTCACCTCCATGGACGCGATCTGCTGGTTTTTTTTTAAATGGTTGTGCTGGCAATTCAATTTCTGCAGCATTGAAGAAATTGATAGGCTTGCTGATCTTTCTGCACCTAAATGATTTTTTTTTAAAAAATAAAAATTTTTTAAAATGTCAAATAACAAATTTATTGACAAATTACAAAAAATAGTATATTCCGTTTTCAAAAATATAATCTTAATAATAGAAAACTTAACGTGTTTGCAGAGAAAATCAAAGTATAAATTACTTTAATGAATTACCCAAAAAAACTAAAATGGCAAAAATATGTATATGGAATATAATGAATTAAGAATATTAAAAAAATGCAGAAAATAAACGATGTTAATAGAAAGTGAGCATGTTTACATTTTAATAAATCAATACATCAAAAACTTTTCAATATACTCTGGAAATCCGAATTTATGACATTTAAATTTCGAGTTGACTCCATTGGTGTAAACATGAAAAGAAACTTCTTTAGAAAATGTTTGCTACAAATTCAACGATCCGAAGTCTTCACATCGCGTTTTCTCCACCATAACATGGCATCCGTTTAGTCTAAACAATTAGCCGCTAATAAAAACATAACTATATATATTTAACTGCAGTTATGAGCCAAAAATTACATTTAGACTAAGAAAATTGTTGAAATTTATCAAACAAGGCCATATAATCAGGGCCTGGTTTTTAGGTCATTTACCTAAAGCTACCTAAATTTACCTAAAATGGCCCAGAATGTTACAATATACCTAAATTCGACGTATTTGTAAATTCTACCTAAATTTCTATAGTTCGACCTGCAATTAAATATACAGCACTTGTTCGGCATGAGCAACTGAACGGAATGAATTGCAAAGTGAAATGACTAATATAAATATTAGAGCATCAATAACATTGCTTTATTGCGGTTTTAGGCCTGCAGTCTGTTGACACGAGTGTTTGTTTTCACCTCCTGTTAATTTCGTACTCCACGCACTAGACTAAATTAACTCGCAATTAATATGACCATTCAAAACGTTAGTCAAATATTTGTTTTTCATTTCAGATTATTTGGAATGGGAAAGACTAAGGCGGCAGTGACCGCGATAATTCGTAAAACGCAATACACGTGCTTCGAACCACTGGGACCAGAGAAAGCGCTTTGCAAGTTATGTTCTTGCTCATTTACCGTGCAGCAGAAAAGTCATGTGGAACAACACGTAAAAGGCAAAAATCATCAGAAGAAAATATCCGGCCACGCTCCCTCTCAGTCAACAATAACAAGTGCAGTAGAAGCGTTTGCAAATGCACGCCAGGAACGGCGGGATTTCAACATGGACATGGTTAAAACATTCATGGAGTGCAATATTCCTTTGGAAAAGATAAACGATCCAGCCTGGATTAAATTTATTGAAAAGTGGACAAACAAGAAGCCAATGGAAAGTTCATACTTACGAAAGTTGTGCATACAGCCATTATACAAGGAAAATCTTCAGAAAATCTGGAGCGCAATTGGTAACTCAGACGTTTATTTCATAGTTGATGAAACGACGGACAATAAGCAAAGGTATGTTCTCAATTTTCTTGTTGGGATATTAGACGGAAATGCCCCCAGCAAATCAATGCTATTGAACGTCCTTCAGCTCGAAAAAGTCAACCATAGCACAGTTGCTCAAGCTATTAACGACAGTTTGAAACTTTTGTGGCCAGAAAATATTCAGTACGATCGGGTACACTTGGCCTTGTCAGATGGGGCGAGCTATATGAAAAAATGCATGGACGGTTTGAAAGTTATGTACCCTAAATTAACCCATGTGACATGCGTTGTTCATGGATTACACCGCGTGGCAGAAGCAATTCGAGATAGCTATCCCAAGGTTGATTCGTTTATTTCAGAAGTTAAAAAAACGTTTGTTAAAGCACCGCTACGGCGAAGCAAGTTTGTCCAGGAGGCAAATATCCCAATGCCCCCGGAACCCGTTATTACAAGATGGGGCACGTGGTTATCGGCGGCTCAATATTATGCGAAGTACTATCAAGTTGTAAAAACTTTCTTCGGGAATTTGGAATCAAGTTCGTCAAGTATTGAAAAGGTGAAAGCTATGATGCGCGATGATAGCCAGCTTATTGCAGATATAACGTTCATCAACGCAAATTTCACGAAGCTGACTGAGGCCATGGATGAACTGCAAAGTCAAACAATGCCTCTCTTCGAAAGTACTCTACTTGTGGAAAATATACTGTCGAATATTCAGAATACCCCGAATATTCCTGAAAAAATTGTCAAGAAGTCTTATTCGATTTTACAGAAAAATGGTGGTTTTTTTACACTGGCTGCTGTTGCTAAATGTTGTGCTGGATTCAACGACTTACTACCAACCGATGTTCTGGATATGCAGTTCTCGCCGAGCGAACTATCGAATTTCATGTACGCTCCAATTACAAGTGCAGACGTGGAACGCAGTTTTTCGAAACTCCCCCATGTTCTGAGAAAGGAAAGGCAAAGTTTAACGTTTGAGAATCTTAAAATACATCTTTTATTGTACTATAACAAGGACATTTTCCAATAAAATGTTTTGAAAACAATGTTTTACCTAAATTTACCTAAATAGGGCATGGCTCTTACCTAAATCGTCTGATTTCTTACTTAAAAAACCAGGCCCTGCATATATAACAGGTCCAAGCAGTACATTTTAAATTGGAACAAACCAAAATCAAACTAACAAATAGTTATTGGCTAGATACCAAATTCTGTTAAATCTAGGATCTCAAAAAGCAAGAAAGATAACAAGTTGCTATAAAGCCAGTGAACAGCTGACAGGTAACAATTTTCTTCAACTACTCATCTCGAAAAAAACCAATAATAAAGTTAAGAAGTTAGTGTTATAACTAGAAGTAAATGATAAAGGTAATAAAATGTTAATTTTGTATAACTGAACAGGGGCAGATTTAGGGGGCATGGGTGCACGTCCTTTCCTAAAATTTTCAATGTTTACATAAACTTTGGTCTGAATACTGAGATTACCAAGTTCAACTACCTGCCACCAAACTCGTTGAAATATTAAAAGATTAGGTTTTCTGCAGGTATAAAAAGCTTATTTCCCAGGTAAGCATATCCAACAAGTGCCCATATAGGTTGGGAGTAATAAAGCGGGTGCCACACGATTAGTCATTTGACTATAGTCAAATTTGCGGTTTTGCATCCTTTTTTCCATTAGTCAAATATTTTGACTATAGGCAAAAATTTGACTAATAGTCAAAAACGATTTCTGAATATCAATTACGTAAATTATTTATTGGTGGCAAACTAAACAGTTTGAAAATTATTTATAGCATAACTTCAAGAGAACATATACAATCTAAATATCAATGAAACAAAGAAAACGCAATAAGAAAAAAGAATCATCTTTAAATGAAATTATAGGAATTGGATCTGATGGCGAATATTTTTTAATCAACAATTCAGAAGATGTTCAGCAATCCAATTCACACACATCTTTCACACAGCAGCTTTCATTGCTATCATTAAATACTAACATTTGTAGCATATGTCTGCATGCTTCTGATTTGTGTAAACGTTCAGGACTTGTCAAAGATGCAGAACTTTCGACAACCGAATTAATGAAAATAATAGAAAATAATAACAATGAAAGACGTGAGTTGATGTTACAAATAGAAAACTTANATCAAGGGCTATTATTTATTTCTATATATGTAGGGTTATTACATGTAAGGCTTATAATAAGCTATTCCAGCAACACGGTTGCATTACTTTGTTTATTGCATCAATTCAGAATAACAAAAACAATCAATGCACTAAATTCTTGAGTAGTTGCACATCCCATCACACTGAGTTCACTATTCACATAACCATTCCTTTGTGTGTCTCTATCTCACAGCGGCAGTTCCATTGGTAAGATGCAGCTGGCGGATGTGTTCCTGGATATACATGTCTACTTTCGAGTGTTGATCCTGTCTTCCATTATCTCTACTTTATCTAAATAATTTGGAGTGAATTAAGTAGCTAAAAGGGCTCTTGTATATTAAACTAGTTTAATAAACCGCACACTTATTGTAAAGGAGAGAAATCGGAAAAGTGTCAACTCCACTTAACGTTAAATCTAAGAAAAGTAATAGTTTTCTCTAAGTAACACACTCACAGTGGATTGACATGATTCTACATGGCGACCGTGACAGGCGCTTGAAGAGCATGCACAAAGGAGAAGAGAAACACAGATGGTGTAATAGTTACCGAAAGAGTACGAAAAGTTACAAACAAGAATTATACTACGATACTACGAGTGGGTTAAGATAGTTGTTTCTTCTCGCTCAAAATAAGGAAGTAAACAAGCAAGAAGATGATGAGCAGTAGTAACCGTGAGTACATGATACTGGTGAAGGACACCATTATACAATTGCCTCTAGTAATTATGAAAATGGTAAATTCAAGAAAGAAGCAAAGGACTAAAGCCAAAACGCAGAGGACACCCCAAAATCAAACAACCCCAGCTATTGTTAATACATCCCCCGAGAGTCAAAATTCCCCAACAGAGATAGTATTGCAGCAAGGAAAAGAAGATGCAGAACTTTCAACAACTGAATTAATGAAAATAATAGAAAATAATAACAATGAAAGACGTGAGTTGATGTTACAAATAGAAAACTTAACTCAAAGGATGTTTGAAATAGAATTAGTGAATGCTGAAAAGGATAAATGGATCGAAGAAATTACACAAGACAATAGCTCAAGGTTAACAGAGCAAAGGAACGTCTTCCAAAAACAAATTGAAAAATTAATAGAGGCAAACAAGGAGATAAAGATGAAAATGAGAAGATAACATTTTAAAGCAACTTCAAATAGATGATTTGAAGGATAAAATCCGATTAACATCACAAACAAACGAAGAGATGGGAGAGGAAGAGAAAAATAGTGTCAAAGTAATAAAAAACACAGTAATTCAAGAACCAGAAAAGTTAGTTGGAAGTGTACCAATGGAGGAAGGACAAGCTGAAATATACAAAAATTGTCAGACAGAAGACGAATTTGTTGAGAAGTTAGTGGTAAATATAACAAAACAAGTTAAGGAAAAATGCAAAAATATGACAGAAAGAAAGCCGATATATGAAGAAACAATACTGTCGGAAGAAGAAGATAGTGAGACACCAGCATGTAAAGCAATACTCCCGAAATTTACGGGAAGAGTGGACAGCTATTCNAAAATTTTATTCATGTAAAATCAGTACAAATTATTGATTCAAAAAGCCAAAGATCTATAATATCCTTGGAAGTCCCTTTACGTTATTTGTAATTACTATTGCTCAAATATCTATATTTCGAGAGCCGATTTGTAATTTTAACAATTTTAAAAGAAATAAAATTTTATTCAATGTATAAAGATAGGCTATAGATTGAATAATTGCAGAATTTTTGTGCGCCATCTATCGAAAGTCGTCACAAAATATTTCGTCTGATGATAAAGCCGATATATGAAGAAACAATACTATCGGAAGAGGAAGATAGTGAGACACCAGCATGTAAAGCAATACTCCCGAAATTTACGGGGAGAGTGGATAGTTATTTGCCTACATTCAAAGAATGGATTCAAATGTTTGAAATGAGTATGAAAGAGAGGAAAGTCATACAAAAACAGGCGGCGGCAAGATTCCCTTTATATTTAGGAGGAGCAGCTTACCAGCATTATTTGGTGTTGGATTTAGAAACCAAATCAGATTATAAAAAATTGATTGGAGAGTATCAGCGATATTATGATGATGAGAGTTTCAAAAGTCAATATCGTATGCTATTAAATAGTTTAAAGATGAACAAAAGAGAAGATTTACGAAATTATATGTCACAGGTAGAGAGACTACTGAAACTCAGTTCAAGAGAGAGTACGTATTCCAAATATGATTTGTTTTCACATATATGTAAAGGATTACCAGAACTGATCCGGCAACAATTCGAAATCAAGTGTGATGCAGACGACTCCCTGGAAAGAATGATAAGGAAAGGTCTGGGAATACAAGTCATGATGGAAAACAATGCTCGAATTAATGAGAAATCGTCAACAACGAAAGTGATACCAACAATGGTTAGCGGAACAAATAAAATTAAAAAAGACGATGATGGAAAACCAAAGGACGAAATTATCAAAATTAAGTTGAAAGATGGTACGGTAAAATGTATAAATAGAAAAGATCTAAAATGTCAGGCGTGCGGAAAGAAAGGTCATACAAAGAGATATTGTAAACGACAGATTAATTTTATCGAAGAGGAAGAAGCATACTTTGAGGAGGAAGACTTATTAGAGGATGAAGACGAGTTGGAACAAACAGAAGAAATAAAAGAGGATACTTTAAATTAGAGGGAGCGCCGCCTCCGGTAAACCATGCGCCTGTGTTAATCGTAACAGACCTAATTAAGACTAATACAATTACAGTTGTAATAAATGGAGTGATGGTCAAAGCAACTATAGATACGGGAGCAGTAATATCAATTATTACTGATGAATGTGCGGCGAAAATAGGAATTGATAATAGAAAATTGGAAAGCGAAAAGAGCAGATTACTCAATGCATCAGGAGATTACATTGATACCAAAGGGAAGTTATTGGAAGTACTGATGAGGATCGCTAACACGACGTTTTTGCAAACATTTACAGTAATAGATACAGAAAAAAATGCGCTCCCCTATGAGGTGATATTAGGAAATGATTTTTTGATGAATAACAAGTGTATCATCGACTACACCAACAAAACTATATCGGTCCAAGAAGAAATAGTAACAACTTGCGAAGAAGAGCAGGGCACAGAAACTATAGAATTTCGGTTAAAAGAAGACGTAAAGATTCTACCTAATAACTGGAAGATGTGTCAGATAGAGACGGAAAATTATGTGATGTCTGAAGTTATGATATATGATCAAAAAGGTATAAATACGAAAAAAGTTTCGATCCCATCAAGTTTGTGTGTGGTAAAAGATGGCAAAGGAATGATACCAATGTTAAACGCAACTAATCATGTGGTCAATATAAAAAAGGATACCCTAAAGTTAAAAGGGAAAAAAGTAAAAACCGAAAAAACGATGGTGAACAAAGCGATTAATATAATACAAGAAGAAAACGAGGAGTATCAAATACCGGAAATAACAGAGGAAGAGTATCGACACCTGAGTGCGGAGGAAAGAAAGCAGCTGGTAATGATACTTAAAAGACACGCAAAAATATTTAATTACAGAGAGATAAGCGTGGGAAAGGCAGTTGGAGAAACGCACAAAATAATAACCACAACTGAAGAACCAATAAGATTGCCGTGCAGAAGAGTTCCCGAACACTTGAAAGAACATTATAACACCATATTGAATGAACTAATCGATAACAAGATAATAAGGCCAAGCGAAAGTCCTTATGCTGCGCCCACGGTCTTTGTGAAACAAGGTGAGAAATACAGACTCTGTATAGATTTCCGGAAACTTAATGATATCACAAAGAAAGACGCCTATCCACTCCCGAGGATAGAAGATATTATATACGAAGCTAGTAAAAATAAGTATTACACATGTATAGATCTCTGTAAAGCATACTGGCAAGTGCCAATGGAGCCTGCGGACATTGAAAAAACAGCATTTATAACGCCGTATGGGCTGTTCAAATGGATGTACATGGCTTTTGGGTTATGTAACGCACCAGCTACATTTCAAAGATATGTGACGAAAGTTTTGAAACAGAACAACAAACAAGTTGAAAAAGGGATAAGCGCATATATAGATGACATATTGATAGCAAGTGACACAATTGAAGAACACTTTGAGAAGCTGGATAGAACACTGAACATCCTGTATAAGGCAGGTCTACATGTTAATGGAAAGAAGTGTGAAATTTTAAAAGAACAAGTTGTATTCCTGGGGAGACAAATCCGGAAAGGTGAAATATGAATGAAGAATAACGCGAGAGAGATGATTCAAAACATTAGTAGTCTGAAAACAAAAAAGGATTTACAGCGTATTATGGGTTTTATCAATTATTATGGTTCATTTATATCCAATGTGGCTCATAAAACTAGTAAGATGACAGAATTGCTTAAAAAGAATAAAGTTTTCGAGTGGACATGGAAAGAACAAGATCAGTTGGGTAACATAAAAGATGAATTAAGCAAGATGCCATCATTGAATACACTGGACTATGATAAAGAGTTTATCCTTGACTGCGACGCAAGCAACGTCGCNATAGGGGCGTGCCTAGGTCAGATAAAGGATGGTAAAGAAGTGCCTATACAATTTTTTAGTTGTAAATTAAAACAGAGTGAGGAAAATTATGGTTCGACGAAATTGGAAATGTTGGCGCTAGTTGAAAGCATAAAGAAATTTCGTTATTTTTTAATAGGACAAACATTTAAAGTAAGAACTGATAATAGTGGATTAGCATGGCTTAAAAAGTTTTCGGGCAATAAATCGTCAATTGTATCGCGATGGATTGAATACTTAAATGAAGTTAAATTTACAATAGAACATCGGAAAGGAACGTTACACAAGAATGCAGATTTTTGGACAGCACTGCCAGAATATCAGAGAGATATGGAAAAAGTAGATGGCGAAAAGAAACAATTTCAGTTCATGTCACACAACAAATACGGCGAACTACCTGATATTAATACGGATAAAAAAGGCAATGCAATAATGCCAATAATAATTAAGGAAGAAATATCCGAAAAAGACATAATTGAAAAACAAAAAACTGATATCATATTGAAGGACATACGAGATAAAATGGGCAATGAAGAGTGGACGCTGGGAAGAGAAGCCAAAAGTTACTTCCAGATATATAAGTGGAAATTAAATAGAAATGGACTTTTGTATATAGAAGGAAAGACGCTGAGAATAGCAATCCCCGAATATTACAAAAGGGAATNTAAAATTAAAAAATCGAATTTTTTAAAATCTCATATTGTAGGTATGGGTATAAGCTATCCATGACAGAAATTTGAAATCAGTTCAGACTATACAGACGAAATGAATTGAAGCTGGCACTAGTTACTATGACAAAAAAGCCTTGCTGGGCGTGAGCGACTGCGAAACGAAATAATTCGTAGTCGGAATCGCCAGTATATGTACATNAATGGACTTTTGTATATAGAAGGAAAGACGCTGAGAATAGCAATCCCCGAATATTACAAAAGGGAATTAGTTCGAAAGATACACGAGAATGGACATTTAGGTATAATACAAATGGAAAATACCTTTAATGCTCGGTTTATAACGACGAGTATTCGAAGAACGGTAGAAGATGTCATTAACAAATGTAATACATGTCTTATAAATAACAAGAGCCACTTTACACTACAAACCGCTCCACTGGAGAAAATTATGGCAACAGCACCCAACGAAATCATTCATGTGGACTTGGAAAAATTGTCTCAAGATGACGAGGGTTATCAGTATATATTGTTTCCTCTGTCCTCACGTCCTATATTTGACGATCGGTATATATATATATATATA
>CABFPE010000699.1:21253-34593 GCA_900660155.1 Hofstenia miamia | reverse complement strand
ATATATATATATTATATTATACCATTCATTAGTATTAATAATTTTTAAATGGTTACAATAGCACTCTCCATTATGTATTTCTTTAGTTTCGTTAGCTCAATTAAAGGTCAATAAAATAATATATGTATTTAAACTTAATCAAAAATTTATATTTTGACTTGCGTAAATCATGTACATGTGCATATGTATATTTTGATTACTCAACTAAATTTTTTTCATTTGCAAAAAATGAAACTTAATAACTAATTTTAATATTGATGAATATTTTGATTATTGAAGCACTTCTAGTTCATAACTTTTAGAAAAATTCTATAATTTAGTTGTTTTTTGCCTATTAAAATAGAAACTTTGCTTACTTTGAGGAATTCAATAGCGAAAGGCGCGTTTACATTTGTGTGTTAAGAGGAAAGTTGAACACAAAATAGATCGAAAATATATTCCGTTCCTCTCCTCCATGCGCTTTCGCTTTCAATTTTGTGGGGTGTTTACATTAGGAATCTATTGAAATCGTCAAATGAAATCAACATGAGGAACAGATGTAAACGCGACCATGCTTAATGAAACACGCTAAAGCAATTTCGCGCCTTTGTTTGTTTGCGCCTTCCACTATCATAGTCATATTGTTTATTTATTAATGATAACTATGCTGAAAAGTGAGATACATGTATTGACTTTTCTTAGTAATTAGATTACAGTTCTACCGTAAAGGTGAAAATCATGAAGCGACAAACTATTGACCATTTTTTTTCCATCAACTCTGGAAAAAGAAGCAAGAGTTATCTTCACATTGAGGACATTTCAAGCAGAAATGAAGTATCAGATACAATTTTTGCTCAGTCAACTGAATGTGCAAATCCTAGCAAAACTGAAATGCTTGATATTTTAAAGTATGACCTCAACACACCAAACACAGAGAAGCCCACATTCATCCTTCAAGTTTCCAACTAAGGCATATAAAGACAAAAGGAGGGAATTTGGATTTATTAACCATCATTGTAAACATGAGTGGTTTACTGTGTTTGACTTCATATAATATTCAATTAGAGGATGGACTTTTCTGTGTAGGATGTAAAATGTTTCCAGATAGCACACATAGGTTGCCAGCAAAAGTCATCACTCAGCCATATTCAAATTGGAAGGTTCTTATTGCTGCTTTAATATCACATGCTACAAATGAATATCATTTGTTCTCTGTGGCAAAAGTGAATGGATTTATAAGCACCTTCAAAAATCCATAAGCAAGAATTGATTTTACGTTCCGTGTGGAGTCAAGAGATATTTTGTTAGAGAAACATTTGGCAACCTGTGCTAAAAATGCTTAATATGCATCAAAAACAGCACAGAATGACTTACTTTCTTGTGTAAAAGAGTACCTACAGCAAGACATTTTCCAATTTTTCTACATTTCTTGAAATTGTATATATTTTTTTGAGAATTGCTCCCCTTAAGCCCAAATTTGATGTGTGGCTATTAAAGCTATCAGGCATACTCAATTTGTGATTTTTTTAACATTAATATATATATATATATATATATATATATTTCTATATAATTTTATATATATATATATATATATATATATATATTGCATTCTTCAAAACTTTTATACAGTGTGCTTTGGGAATGGGTTCAATAAGCATGGAGAAGATCTAAAAGAATTTTTTTAATTTAATAGTGCGTAGCTTAGTTTAAGCTTAAAGGGGTACCCCCACCAAAAATTTACAAAAATACTATAAATTGTAAGATATTTTAATTTATTAAATTTAGTCAAAATATACTCCTTTGAACATAACCAAAATAATTTTTAAGAAAATACATCCAAATTTCAAAAAAATTTGAAAACAACATATCAATCTGGTGGATTTTAGGAAATAGTCGTGTTTTTCTCCATTTTTCGTTTTCTTGCATTTTGCATATTTTTGGCAAAAAAAATTTTCAAGAAGGAAAGGAGTACCAACATCAAATTTGGCATGTATATATTACACCCATTGGTCTATGCAACTACAGAAAGAATTTGTATGTAATGTCTTTAATTTTTAGGAAATTGGTTTACGCATATTTAATGAGGTGAGTACTAATTAAAAATGCAAATTTATGCATGCTACTACTTATCATTTCAGAAATTGACAAAATCTCTTTGTGGTTGCATTGGGCCCCTAATTAGCTTTAATATGATATATGGTTGCCTATATAAATGATTCACATCACCTGAAAAAATTTGCCACCAAGTATATTCTTTTATTTACTTTGTATTAAGTTCCCATGGCAACCAAATTTCCGATTCCTCCCAAATTTTGTGTTTTCAACGTTACAACCTTCGGTTATTACATGCATACCATTATTTTTTAACATTACCTCAAATCTGAGAAAATTGATTTTCTGTGAGGGGTTCCCGCTTAAACAAAAGTATCTTCTATGAAAATTATCAGTGTGTAAAATAACCCTTGAATATAGTCGAATTTCAAGGTCGACCGCAAAATTATCTTCCTTATTATGTAATCAAATATATTTCGAACTATTTTCCATATATCGAAAAAGAAGAGAGAAGCGGTTATTTGAGTGATGCTGCGATCGAAGAATTAATGAGACTATGGCCAAATACTTAACCACTCTTGCATAAGAACGCAAACTGAGTTGGAAAGGTTAGCATGGGCCCAACATATCTAAGCAATGATAAGAAAGAGACAAGACCATTGCAACATTATAAGTTTTACTAATTGAAAAAAGACAATCACTGACTCTTATCAATATAAGCCTAATCGGAAAGTAGTGCTCTTCTCTTTAATGCATCAAGAAATCAATTTCAATTCAAGTGAAAGAAAAAACCCGAACATAGTTCTAACATAATCCAATGAAAACTAATGTAGATATCACTGACACAATGCTCTGAATGTACAGCTGTAAAGCCACTGCATGTTGATGGCCGGTTGGGCGTCTTACAACTTGTTGGACAACTTCTGGATTTTGCATAGCAATACACTAACTCGTCAGATACAGAATTTGTAGATGATTACCTTCAGTGTAATTTAGACATTTTGGAAGCATCCCAAGTTGACAAATCAAGTCAACAAAAATTCAAATTCCAAGCCAATAAAGGATATGCTAAAATTGTTGTGCAGTCAAACTAACATGCTAAAGGAACTAAAAAAGTTACCAGCTTTTATTCATTACTTAAAGAATAAAAAAAATTAAATCTGTGACGGTAAAGAACAATTTAACTTCAATAAAAAAATTCATAAGAGACGCTCACTTATCAGTAAAATTCAAGATGAATATTGAGGATTGGCATTCTGAAATTGATAAGTTAAAATCGGCATATAAAAAAGCTGGTGGTCCTGAATCACGAACATCAAAGGCAGAAAAATTTCAAAAAATCCCTCTCCTTGAAACACTTGCTGAAATCGAAGGACGTTTTTTAAAGGTAAACTTTTTGTTAATTTATTTTAAATTTTAAATTATTTAGGTACTAAGCACAAAAGAGCTTCCATATAACATTCAGCTTGGAATGAATTTTTTCATTCTGCAATTTCGACTTAACTTCCGTCCAATGCCAATCATAAGTTTGACGATTAAAGATTTTGAAAAGTAGAAAGTTTTAAGATAAATTACACTGAAAAATACTTTAGGTTCCAAAAAGACGATTACATCGCAACATCTGGCGGAAAGACAGGAAATAAATATTCAGCTTTTATCAAAATTGATGACGATCAGACAAGACCTTATTGCTAAGATGATTGATACTTATAAAGAAGAATTTGGCAGCACACCAAATTTTTTTTTTCTAAGCAGAAAATATATATATATATATATATATATATATATATATTGAATGTGATCTTCTAGCTTGCGGACATCTCATCGAGTACTTCAAATATAAATTTGCCAACACCTTCGAATGATACTCAAACGAAGATGCAGCATCACAGGATATCAGAATGCAAAAGTTAGGAAAAAAACATCTATAGTATGCAATCACAGATACTTTGAATTTGTACGAAGTGAACTTCATAAATTTGTTGTTCTATTTATATTACTCTGATGAAACCTTTAAATTGAGTTGGATATATTGTACCGGGTGTACCATAATTCTTAGTACAAGATTAAATGATTTACAACATATCTATGTTCTACTAAAACTAAAGACATTTGCTATGCACAGTTATCTCTGTTATACTCCTTTTGCAATGCCAAACTGATTTTTAAAAAGGTTTGTATTATAATTATATGAAACATAAACATCGAATATCATATGTTCAAAAAATTTGTCTAGCACAGGAGTAATAGAAAAGGGCACATTTCCCTTAAACCCAGAGAGTCATTGACAGTTAGAAATCCGAACTATACAGTTACGTTTCCATTTCCGGATAGACTTCATTTTTAAGATAAACCATGCGTGCGTTTGCTTGTTGTTGTGGAATACGATTTGTGGCAACTGGAACATTCTTTTCTGATCGCGGAGGCTTTTTCTCATGGCCACGAAACAACTACTGGATAAAGTTCTCGTAGCTTTGATATGATTGGCACTAAACTCATTCTTTTGCGCAATCCACCTTATAATTATTATTAGTACTGATTTTACAATTAACAACTCCATTTGGTTTCCTCTTAATGCTGAAGCATTACAAAATGAAGAAACAGATCCTGTGTATACTGACTTAGATAAACGCATAACAGCCACTGCCTCAAATCTATGACTTGAGTAAGATAATATTTATGTGCAGAAGTCGAAATGGACTGATGCTAAAGTGGAGTTTTTGATAAATAACTATGAAGCGGAAAATAAATTTTTCTCTTCACACTTGACAGAAATCATAAAACAAACTAAACAGACATATAAAACACGGCATATTTATGCTGTTACAAATTGATGAAATTAAAAATTTATGCACTAAGAAAGTTTGTAAATTGAAGGTATTGCTGTTCGAGGTTAATTGATGTTTAGTGGAGAGATTGCGTAAGAAGGCTGGCGAGATGGATGATCGGCTTTATTTTCATGTGAAGGAATCCATCGTATAGAAATTGACTTTATACGTGTCATCATGGTGATGTAGACTGCCAGGAAATACGGCCAGGATTTGATTTTTCCTGAGTTTGCGGCTTTAGCGAGTGCCATATTTTCGATGAGTATCGTGTTTCCGTGTTTACATAGGTGTAATGATAGGGCGAGTGCGCTTCTTTATGGTATATATTAAGAGCCGGTATGGTGCTCAAAGAAAATTCGCGACTATCAGGAGTAAAAATTCCAATGGCATAGTCAGAAGCATCAGAGTACCATAGATCTGATGATGTAGCGAAAGAGGTAGTGTGCCATGGCATGGAGAAAGAGGCTTGCCTAATAAGAAGTGTGGTAAAGACTTGTGCATGCCAAAATTTATCAGAAGAGGGGTCATATAACGGCGATATAATGTTATATGTACCGATAAGTGGCTATATGAATGTTTGAAAGGGAGCATTCTAGAAGACTTTGCTGAAATTACAATGTATAAGCAGATTGTGAAGATAATTAAGAAAAGGCAGTTTTTTCAGTTCAAGCTTACAAAGCAATAAATTCCCTTGATTTTTGAAATGACCCATGTGAAATAAAAGACTATGTCAAGTTACAATTCGAAAATAATTTTTTCACTGCTATAAATGAAGGAAAGCAAATTGTTATTTTGCTGGAATTATCTGCTAAATTATGAAATGTCAAACAACATATGCTGCAGTTGAGAGAACTGCCATTATGTTGACCACAATAATATATGGAAATATATGTGCTATTGTTAAAATTTAAGAAAATAAGGACAATTGCTAATAAATTTCCTATAAATCCTAAAATGAATGAAAACGAGGCCTTTTTGAATTCATTAATTCAGATATTTTGAAATACATTTTAAATTTTTAAATATATATGCAGTTATTGAGAATAAAGACTTGCATCTGGATTTCAAGATATTCAAGTTTGTGGGCTTACAATTAGCCAGAGGATTATATGGAAAAATTTCACACAGGGGTTTTCTTTTATGTGAAGATGAGCAGCTAATGCCTCTTAAATCGCGTTGTCCATTTGTTGTTTTTATGCCGCAAAAATCGGCCAAATTGGTTTCAAGTTTTGGCTGCTGATGGACAATAAAACAACATTTTGCCATACATAGGTGCACATGAAAGTGCTGATAGGGGCAGCATGAAATTGGCTGATTATGCCGTAAATAGAGTGATAGAGCAACTGAAAAATAAAAGTTATAATTTAACCATAGACAACTTTTTCAATTTCATTGATTTAGCCCTAGATCTCTTGGCAAGGCAAACAAAAGTAGTTGGAACATTGCGGCGTAATTCTAAAAACATCTGAAGCAAATTTCTCAATGAAAAGCTAAATCTGCATGAAACATCTTTTGGTACAACAAATCAAATAGAATTTTGCTCACAAGATATATGTGTAAGCCCAGGAAAGACGTTATTATTATCTCATCAATGCATGTAAATTCTCAATAAACCGCTGCCAATTCTTTTATATAATAAACACAAATGCAGTGCTGATGCAGCACACTCAATGCTTAGAAATTATAGCTATCGGTGCGCTAGTAGACGTTGGCCAGTTTCAATTTGGCAAAATATGTTGGACATAGCAGTGCTAAATTCTTGGATTTGCTTTCGGGAAAATCAAAAATCTGGGATCTCTAGAAAAAGTCACCTCAAATTTGATACATCAACTCACGGGATTTGACAAGCAACAAGCTACCTCTTTTTCTGAAGACACAACTACCAATTTGTTCATTAGTAAAAGAAAATATTCAATGGTTAATTGCAAGAACAAAACAGTGATAATTTGGAAGGGCTGTAAGAAGGCATTCTGTGCTACAGACTGCATCAATGAAGTTCAAAAGTATTCCTTGGCGCTTTGTGAAAAATGTGAATAAATGTAAACTATTTTTGTTATCAAATATATGTTTTATAGTTAACATTTTTTGTGTCAAAAAATGACAAGAAATATGCTGAGTAATTATGAAACTTGCAATTTGAAATTTACATTAGAAAAAAAATGTTTTTTTAGATTTCGCCAAAATTGACGAAATGAATGTTCTAGATAAATAAAATATTGGATGTGCTATTGTTAATAATTGGCGTTTTAAGGGTTTTTGCATTTATATCTTACTTTTAGAATTAGAAAAATAGATTATTTGAAAAATGAATAATTCATATTTTAAGCTATATTTAACTAAATTTCGAAATATTGTCATAAAAATAAGGTTATATTTTTTTAAATTCATATTTCTGGTTGCCCTAGTTATTATATACATATTATAAATTTTGTCAGTTTCACTTTTGTATTCACGGAGTATAGAAAATAACATTTTGTGGCTAAGCTGAATTATGACCTGCTTCGAATAAAGCAACAAAAAAGGTTCAATTGTAAGCCAGACATACATCTGATTTAGCCTATGAACAACCAAGAACCACTAAACTGGTAAGTAGATCCCATAGGGCTGGCGTTGAGACAATGTCGCGTACTAATTGAATTTGGTTGTATATTATTGCTGAGAGCAGTCGAAATATTCTTTACAATGGACATATTATGTGTGTGTTATTTAAAAGATCCATCCCAGATAATGAGGTCAATACCGTTTCTGTGCCAACAAGAGACTTTTATAAAGCTTAACCGTATCTCATTTAATAGCAATAGTAAAGGTGAATTACATGCTGTTACACAAGCTGAAATATATTCGAAATGTATATAACAATTTGAAATTTTGGAAAATATTCGAATAATCGAACAGAAAATTCAAAAACGTACTGAAAATTAGCCAACTTAGTCGAAAAGTTTTGGTATGACAATGTTAGGTCGTCGATTAAGTGTAACTAACATCACCCGGTACTATTTTCACTTTCCATAGTTATTTTTAGTGGAAATTTTTCCGCTTAGAAAAATTAGTGACTTAAAAAATAACTTTGCAATGTTAGAATTATAGTACATTTGCACAAGCTTGCTAGGGCCAAAATTTTACTCTGTTCTGAAAATAAGCGCTACTTTATTTTTAGAATATTTCAGAGTAATCCTGTCGCACATATCATCCTGACATTTAATTAATAAGTTTGATAAAATTCCCAATTATTCAGTTTTTTCTGAAAGTAGGCACGCGATGCTCAATTATATCAGCACAATCGTAAACTCGATTGAAAACACACTGCAGGAAGTTCTTTAAAATTTCAGGAGCGCTCTCGGTGCTAAGGCCAAGTAATTAAGACAGAGTGCTTTTGTGAAATTGCATTATTAAAAAAGTAATCGGGGTAACTTAAAAGCCAAACGGCGACTCGTTTTTTTTCACTTTGATATTGCTCGCATCAGGAAGAGAAACAGTTTATAATTAGAAAAATTGTGCCACATGAGCATCGCTAATGTTTGGAAGAAGCACGTTCCAATGACATTAGTATACTAAAAATAAGCAAAAAAAACATTGGATTTTCTCAAATTTAAACATTTGTTAAGGCCCCATGTAAACGATACAACTTTTGTTGTGAAATCAATTAAGATAACAAACCACATTGGAGGAATTCAAATTATTTCAAAATAATCCTATCACATTGCGCTCTATAATTGGATTAGACTTTCATACAAAACTAGAGTGCTATTTAGAGCAGATAAAAAATTGACTGTGAAACTGACATTGACATAGGATCAAAACATGTACCATAACTTAATAATTCTAAAAGTATGAAAATAATTAGCAGATTCACTAAAGAAACCATAGCAAACAGAAATGTACGCTAAAATATAGTAATCTATTCAGCTCGAACCGGTTTGATTTCCAAATTACCATATTTTATCATCGACAGTAAATATTTAAATATTCATTGAGATTATAATTACTGAACATGCTTAAATAGCTCAGAACACTTTTAAATCTAGAATGATACAGCGTGGGAATTACTACACCCACCTTTAAAATTGGGAAAGGAGAAATTTAATTTCGTACAAAAGTAATTTAAGTTCGCAATGCCACACAATCTCATGTTCAACTCTGGCCCATATTACTTAACGTATTATATTCCAGTGCTCCACTTTAGATTTATTTGCCTCATGGGTACCCAGTTTCGACAAACTGCAATGGTTGGCATAGCCCTCTTTCATTTCTGAAATGAACTGAACAATGAACGAAACCAATTGGTTTTAATTAGCTTGCAATACCTAGAATATAGGTATGATATAATTGTTAATAAATACTCGAAATTTCTCATTGGGAAGTCGAAGGCCACAGTTGAATGTTGATTCATCCTTCAAAAGACGCAAAAAGTATATTTTAATAGTATGTAGCAAATGTTTTATAACATTGACAAAGACATGCAGATAGCATATTAGTTTTCAGTACTCTATAAAGAGTTGAGGAAGGTTTAATATTGAAATATACCTGTAACGTCTGTTCATGAGCATGATGTGTATCGCACAATTGACGAAACATCCAGTTTCTGTCTAACAAAAGGTAAATCTTAACCGAAGATTCTTGAAGCCGTGAACTCCCCTCCATTCATAATCTTTATGTTATGATGATTATCATAATAATAAGTTTACTTACTTACTTATTCTTTGTAACGTGCTTTTCGATTTCAAATGTTAAATGAAAATGCGGCCGCATAACTTCATTGTTGGGATTTTCAAAAAAAACTCATGTTTTACAATGAAAAACCGTTCGTTTCAATCCACTTTTCATCATTTTGAGCTTCTTCTAAATTAAAAGTATCTTTAATAATACACCGGCATGCTCAGAAAAACTTTAAATTAGTAATAATAATAACTCTCAATGGGGGAGTTTCACGAAATTTAGATTTTTTTTAAAATACATTTATTTTATATATTTTGGGCTGAAAAACACGAAAAAAACGGTGCCAGGCATCAATTTTTTGTTTATTTAGAGAAAATTAAGGTTTTGTTGGCTAATCCCATTACCTATTTACTATTGGTTTGACGTCATTCCTGCTGTTCACAGGTTCATAGTATATGTTTGAATACAGCAATAATGTATACACGCTTGTTAATACCTGCGATAAAAAAACTATAATTGATGCGTAATATGTTTACATTGCTTTTTGTTTTTGTAAATCAAGGAATTGCTGTTTTGCATTATAGCATTAGTAAAAGCACTAGTAGTATTTCACAAATTTTTTTTCATTTAATATTGTAGTTAAAGTATTTGCTTAAATTTAATTGCACAAACAAGTAGTTTACTTATTTCATTTCCAGTCTCAGACTTGCAATGTCANAAAACAATTAAATCCTCCCTTTCATCGATTTCTGCCATGCAACGATAAGGTGGGGAACTAGTTTTGTATTCAGGCGTAACTAAACACTGTACAGTGCACATTCCTGCGGGTGGAACGAAGCATTTTCCGATTTTCAACTCCAGGCAAATTAAAAACTGGTGCATTTGAAACAAATTTCAGCAAGAATAATATTCGATATACACGATAAGTTCAATTAATTTGCTTTCTAAATATAAATTAAAACAAACTTTCGATTATAAAGTGTAAATTTGCTCATGAAACTGTTCGATGAAATATATATTTCAAACAGTTAATTTAACATACAATACAATGGAATTAATTTCATGTTAAAAAATATATTTGAGAATTAACTACTATATTACAAACGGTAAATATTGATATTGCAGCCATTGGCATATAAACTCATTTATTATATCGCAGGTATTAGCAATAGTAAATACATCATCGATGTATTTGAACATAGGCATAGACTATGAATCTGTGAACAGCAGGAATGACGTCAAACCAATAGCAAATGAGTAATGGGATTAGCCAACAAAACCTTAATTTTCTCTAAATCTACAAAAAATTGATGCCGGGCACCCTTTTTTTCGTGATTTTCAGCCCAAAATATATAAAATAAGTGTCTTTTAAAAAAAATCTAAATTTCGTGAAACTCCCCCATTCTACAGAAAATAAGATAAATTTAAAATTTTAAAAACAGTAATCACATTTATTTTGAAATTGGTAGTCTGGTCAAAAGTTTCGAAAAGCAAAAACCTTCAAAATTTATAAAACTAATTTAAAATATTTTTTAAAAATATTGTACTAAATATAGATTATAAATTGACAAAATAGTTTTTTACAAATACAAAAAATTTGTGTCAATCGATATTTAGCTAAATATCAGTATCTTTAAAATCTGCAGTGGAGATTAGCACTTTGTAATTTTTATAAAATAATTCCATTAGTACCTAATTCTTTAGGGCTTCAGCAAAGTTAATCAAAAACAAATGTCACAGAAAAACACTATTACAATAAAAGTAGTAATACACTGTAAGTGATTATATATTAAAATAATATGAAATCTCAAAAATATTTTAATTTGTCCATATATGGGAGTGATGGCTTTGTTATACATTTACAAATAGCCCAAATCTTAATCAGAATCTAGCCTAACATTAACAAAAAANAATTTCAAAAAAATAATTTTGTCATGAAAATTGAATTTATTCTCACTGGTATAAAAAGTACCACTTGGGGCCACAGAAGTAATTCATGCAATTTTGTTAGATTTCATTGTTTTATCAGGAAAAAAAATATAAATGCAATACTTTGTACTATTGAAAAAACGCAAAGCAGCACTTTGTACACCACAATATGGGAGTGATGGCTTTGTTATACATTTACAAATAGCCCAAATCTTAATCAGAATCTAGCCTAACATTAACAAAAAATTTGATTGTTTTTTTATCTAATAGGAAAACTTATAAACTTCAGTGTGATTGCATGAGCTCCAATGAATTTTGAATTTTTTTGGTGAAATTTCTTTTTAATGAGATTTGCTGATGTGATTCTTTAGGACATAATACCATTAATCACATTGACATATTTACACCAAAATTAGTTCAAAAATCTGTATCAGAAAAATTTGAAAGATGAATCATTAATACTTGAATTTGATAAAAAATTCACAGAATAAAGCATAAATTTAATTATTTTCAATCAATTGTAAAAATCTTTTTTTAGCTTACTAAGCTTGGAATTATTGTGAAATAAATGTTTTTCTACATCAAAAAACTCAGAATTGGAAAAACTCAGTTAACCCCTTCCCAGAACACGTGTTTCAAGAAAAGCGTTTCATTTTAAATGACATTTTTTTATTTTATATTTTAAAGCTATTCTATAAAAGGATTGTGATAAACTATACTAACATTTAATTTGTCTTTTTTTATATTTTAAAATGATACTTTTTTTTCCCTTTTGGACTCAAATGAGTTTACTCTTCCTTTAAAAAACATATATAAATTATAATTATTTCTACCATTTTTTAGCAGAATTCTTATCACTAAATAATTCATCTTCACTGTTATCAATTTTGAGCATGTGAGCAAAAATGGCTGAAAGGCAACTAATCAAGTTTATGCAAAAAAATGGCGGGAACATGATTTGCATCTCAAA
Organism: Hofstenia miamia; assembly: GCA_900660155.1. Classification (NCBI taxonomy): domain Eukaryota; kingdom Metazoa; phylum Xenacoelomorpha; order Acoela; family Hofsteniidae; genus Hofstenia; species Hofstenia miamia. Next base: position 22,176 of record CABFPE010000699.1, on the reverse strand, counting down.
ATACTCACAATACCTATGTATTTTATGAATAAATATGGATAAAAGCTTTTCACATAAAATAATGCAAACAAACATGGAGCTATAATGACTTCAGCCAACTAATTAAGACATTGGAGGTAATGGGGATTGTGCAAAAAAACGTACATCAACAGAAATGCCAGGCACACAATTTGCTGAATATACCCATTTTAGCCTCTAGAAGACTTGCAATGTGTATTTTAGAACAATTTAATTCATTAAGTTAAAAAAAACTAGAATAACTTTTGGATGAGTAAACTTGTCCTGTTCCAAAGTTTATATATATATATATATATATATATATATATATATATATATATATATAGATAGATAGTGCTTTCTAAAAAATCTACATAGATAACATTCTCTTTGTATACCTTTGAAAAAGATAGCAGCACTTTGTAATGGGCAGTGATATATGTTTTATTATTTTGGTGTATGAAAAATATATTTTCAAAACATCATTACAATTAATAAATAACGACTTTAAGATCAAAATAAGACAGTAGAAGTAGTTTTATTTACTAAACAAATCTCCAAAACAGAAAGAAATAAGTTTTAAAGAAGTTTTTATTCAAATTCTTCACAGTATTTTGCTTTTTTGTACAAAACATTATTTATCTATTATTAAATTTCAAAAAAATAATTTTGTCATGAAAATTGAATTTATTCTCACTGGTATAAAAAGTACCACTTGGGGCCACAGAAGTGATTCATGCAATTTTGTTAGATTTCATTGTTTTATCAGGAAAAAAAATATAAATGCAATACTTTGTACTATTGAAAAAACGCAAAGCAGCACTTTGTACACCACATTTTCAAATTTTATAGTACAAAGGACCAATAGCTATTTATCTATCTATTTATCTATCCATCTATATATATATATATATATATATATATAT
>CABFPE010000699.1:0-15322 GCA_900660155.1 Hofstenia miamia | reverse complement strand
ATATTAGGCTGTAATAGACACTGTCTGTGTTACATAGTACCAAGTGCTGGATCTTGCAAAAGGAGTTCATCCAATGTGGTAATGAAGAAATTGAAAATTTCTTTGTATTGCATAGCTGATAGATTAGGAGGTATATATATTGGTGCAAATTAAGAGAGTCTTTGAAGGAATAGTAAGTAACAGACATTCCATATTGACAGGAACTGCATTTGATGTGAAACTTGAGAGACCAAACCCAGACTGTTTTGTGACCAGACACATACTCCTCCACCACCATGCTTGATGCTGTCACATCTGATTGGATGACCCATCCCAGGAATGCACATTAAATAGGCACTGAAAAGTTTCTAATAATGTTCTGGGTTTAGGCCATTAGCTTATCCTACATGTCTTACACCAGTGGGTTGGCAACTACAGTTAGTAAAACTGAGGATTTCAATGATCACATTCTTATTGTCATTGAATTATTGTAAACCAGTAGCATTGTTCAATTTGGGTAAAACACAGATGTGAATTACATAAGGATTGGTTGCTCAATCAGAATAAATGTTGAATGTACTTTTCAGTATCACATTCTGTTCACCTTTGAGTGTTCTAAGGACATCACAAATTTCTCCTAAAGAAGTGGAGACAATATCCATAGTTTGCTTTGAAGATTCAAAGCTGTCTCATAGTTTCTGTAGTTCAGAGGAAAAGTCTTGATGAAAAGTAGCAGATGTTCCAGTATGAACACCTTTGATAGCATTGAAGATAATAGGTTGCCATTGCTTTCTGCACAATCATTGTAATGAAATGATCTGGGAATGTGTGCAAGTTATCTAAGAATTGACATGAGAAAACTGAACAAGGCTTATTATATATATATATATATATATAATGTATTCTAGCATCATCAGGGTTAGCATAACCATAGATTAAAGATAATTAACAATAAAATTATTGCATTCTGAAGGCACAGTATCTACTATCAAGTAGGCAAAGAAATTCCATACATTAAAATTTAGAACATAGTTAGTGTGAATTAACAGCATTAGCACTTTCAGTGAAACAATGTAATAGTACCTAAAGATTGAGAATACATAGCATCTAAAGTTGTAAACACATAACTGCATATTAGTGGAAGCATGAGAATTTATGTGACAATTACTGCTGAAGCAGTACAAGCTAGTGGTCATCAAATACCAAAACAATCATCACTGGATCAGCTAAGCCCTTGAGATGAACAGGCTTGCATTGGGTTTAGACTCCTGAGACCTCCTATGGAGAACACCTCACTATGCAACCCCCTCAACTCCATAGAAAGTTTAGGTGCTCATGACCATCTTAATAATTAGTACAAGGAGAGTAATGACCATGCTAAACAGAAACCAAAATTTTATTAAGGGATCATACACACAGTTGACCTATTTATACAACTAATTAAACCATAAACAATTTACAAAGATTGCCAATGGCAGAACTAAAATTAATGTTTGTACATGACTTCAGCAGCATGAGACATTTGCATGGGAGCCAATGACTGAGTTTCTGTGACAAGTGGCAACAGAGTAGTGTGACAATGGGAATAAAAATGAAAGAATGAAATTATGGCTTTTGGATATAGCCACTGCCACATGCCCACCCAATGCTGTACCCAGGTCATGTTGTCAGAAAATTCTTAGTGAGATGGTTTTTGTAAGAGTTTGTGGGTATAGTCCAAGAGTTTTAAAGTTCTGGTGGCTTCCAATGGAATCTCAGCAATGTCTTCTTCTTAGTTGAGGTAGGCCAGAGTTTCAAGTTGTGTAGTTGAGCCTTTGTGATAAGGGATGTATTTTAGGTTCTTCACTAGTGCCAGAATAATGATTGATTGGTACATGTTGATTAATCATCATTGAAATAGATCATAGAATGTACAATTTAGTTTTTGCTCTTTGAGATCTATCATGATGATCATTTTGCATCCACATCAGAGATGTGTGCCTTTGCTTTTATCAAGTCTGTTGTCTGGGAAAAGAACTGGAACATTAAGGTAAGTGATTGATGATAGTTTGTGTTCTTGTATAAGAAGTTTGTTTTGTAGGATGAGTTCTTCTGTCATTTGATCAGGATTGTTTATTTTGGCTTGAATCATTGTTACAATTTTAACATGACATGAGACATTGTAATAATGAAGGTCTTCTTGAAGAAGATAATCCATATGATGTCATTAGTGCTGATTAATAGCATTAGTGATTTGATTTTCTTTTTGCTGATTTTTGTCTTTAGATTTTGAATTTGTTGCCTAATAGGTATCCTCAGGGGATTTTTAGTGTTGATAAGAAGTGGGTATCTTTGATCTCTGTCTCTGTGTGTGTTGACTACATCTTTGAACATTTTTGTACATTTAATGTTTATTATCTCTTGAGTGATGTTGTAATAAAGTTTGTAAGCTGAAAGTCAAGGGTTGATGGGCTTCATTGATTTGTCTTTGTTGTATGATGTAATTACTGGGATGCCAATGAGGAGAGGAGGAATACAGAAATAATTTGATGTGGAAATTTAGTTTTCTATTTGATGCCAATAACCTGTTCTCACTGTAATTTGCACAGTAAGAAATGTCACTGGTTAATTCAATGATTTGTGATTAATTTCTGAAATAACCTCTAAGTTGGATGTTTTGGTGAGGGATTGTTTTAGTTTTCAAGGAATTAAGAAGTGAGTGGAGATGCATTCAATGCTGAAGGCTACCTGTTGATTGGGGGACATTAGTGTTTCCAGTTTGTTTTTAGTATAGGATTCCACAAAGAGGTTCACTTTAATTAGTTCAATGTCTGATATTTTGTCAAGAGTATACTCAAAGAGTGTGACTTTTATCTGCATTTTGTTGTTGAGGATAGACTTGTTGATCAGTAGGTTTTGGTTCTCTGATCTGATTGATGTCAGTGTTTGCATGATTTTGGTTTTTGATAGTTTCTCATTCATGATTTGATCTGTATGTTGTTGTATATGTGGGAAGAGTTGAATTGCTGATGCAGAAAGGAGTTTTCATCTTCTTCAAATGCAATTGTTGTTTTTGTGGAATATGTTGATGACTCTCATGGATTTGAATTGTCCTTGGATGTTTGTTGTTTATTCATTTACATAGTTGTTGCTGTATGTAGGTATTGACATAGATTGTGATTTTTTCCTTGATGTTGTTGTTGCAGCAGAGTTGGAGATATGATTGGGTACTGTGTAGGATCCATTGAATTAGTATTTATGTGTTTAGCAGAGCTTTGATGTTGGTAGATTTTTCATAGTGAGTTTCAGCAGTTACACCCCACATATATTTGCATGTGTGGGGATGAAGAAAGTTGAGATTGCCCTCATGGATACTGAGATTGTTTAGCATTATGCTAGGAGAGGTTTGACCTAGCAGGTTTTCTCTGTTAAATACTCTGATGAGGTGTTTTTTGTAAGTGTAGCTGGTTTGTTGGTGCTGTTTGATTGGAGAGGTAATGTGTGCATTAATTGAAGAAGCCAGTTTTTTACTTTTTCAGAAATTGGAGCTATTGCAATTTCATGGCATTTTTTGAGCTAGTGCTGACCATTTTGGTTTTGTTATGGGGATATCAAGGTTGTGACTTTCTGTTAAGAAAATTGTGAGTATTCAGATTGCAGAAGTTGTGTTAATCTCTAGTATTTGTTTGTCAATGAATAGCTTGTTTCAGAAATCTTTCTTGTAATTAAAATCTGCAGGTTGGCTAATATTATGGAGGATTTTTTTATTTGTGTATGGTAAGTTCTCAATGAAGACTCTATGTTAATGGTTGGCCACTGTTTATGGAAAAAAACATTGTTTGTTTATATTGTTGATAGTTTCCTGATTCTGCTTGAAGGTGAATCTTGATTTTATATTAGTTTCTGTAATTGGGATAAAGTTGGGATCAATTATTTCAGTTGTCTGTGCTTGTAGCATTGTGTCTATAGCCAGACATTGTTATGTTATAATGTGGTATTGAGGCAAGAATTTGTGGATCAGTATATCAATAAGGGTGAACTTAGTGATGGAGATGTCTTCTTCTATGGCTGTTCTAGCAAGGGTGTTATTTTAAATTATGCAAAAGAATTTGAGGTAGCTGTCTGGGATGGGTGACTCATGCTTGATGTAGGTGAAGCTTGCATTGATGTCAAATGCATGGGTTTATCTATTACAACCTTAATTATTTGTATCATTTTGGGATCAGCTTTGTTGACTGCTTTTAAGATGTAGACAAGGTTGCGTGATTCCCAATTGATATTTATGCATTCTAATGATGATTTGCATGTGTTTCTGTTGTTGATCAGCTTCAGTAGGTTTTCAAGGAGCAGATTGTTGTTGAAGGTAACATTTACTGTGCTTTGTAGATACTCACAGCTAAACTTTTCCATTGTGTGTGGTGGATAGAATATTATGGTGTTTATTTTTGGACACTTTTTGCATTAATTGTTAATGGTGGTGCATTGCTAGAGACTTTGTTTTTGCTTTGCTGAAGGATAGTATATTTGAAATTGTGTCTCTAGTAACTGCTGAGATGTTGTTGTGAGTGATGTATCTGCTGTGTCTAGTAGCTATTAAATATGGATGGGGTAGTTTGCCTTCCACTGTTGACATATGTTGTTGGAGAGTTTGAAAGCAAGAATCTTGACAACTGCTTGTAGTTGAGGAAGTTTGACCAGAGAGGGATCTAAGTATTCAGTATTTCATGGGTATCTTCAAATGTGAGGTTAAAGACTCACACATTTTTGAGACCTAGTAGAGGAGCTGGTAGCACATTGTTTGTAGCTGAGAGTGACCTACAGCTAGAAATGTCTGAGGTCAATTCAAGTACACTGTAGGTGNCACATTTTTGAGACCTAGTAGAGGAGCTGGTAGCACATTGTTTGTAGCTGAGAGTGAACTACAGCTAGAAATGTCTGAGGTCAATTCAAGTACACTGTAGGTGCCTGAGAACATCATGTAGACAGATACATGTGTACATACTTAGAGAGTGCAGATTGCCTGGTGCTCCTGTGAGTAGCTTTCCTGGGGCTTGTTGTGGCAGCCTTGCACTTCAGCACTTCATCTGAAACATGATCTAAAGACAAACTTGCAATACTAATATACCAATCCTTATATGCAATATTAAAATTAGCAATGCATTTAGGTTGTGTGCACTATTGTACAGGAGAAGAATTTTCACATTTATACTCATCATCAAAAGAATAATTGTTGAAGACAGAGCAACCAGGGGTAAGATAGTATTCACTGTTATCTGTTTTAATAAATTTAAATTCATTTAGGTTGGAAATATGAGCATTTTCTATGTCATGTACTACACATTTGATGTTCTGAAAGTTAGTGATTCTTTTGTTGTCCAATTCATAGTTGTTGTGTGTTAGGACCATAGTGATGGTATGTGATCCCTTCCAATTGAATGTGAGTTTGAATACTTGTTTTTTATTGGTGACAATGCCAGGTGTATAGATGTAAGGTTCACCATAGATTTTCTTATTGGATTGTCATTTTTGTTGGAGCACACTTTTTTCTGCATGGCCACACATGGATTCATGTGTTAAATTTAGTTTGGCAATAAGATCTTTGACATAGTTGTTTTCAATTTTGCTGCAGTAGTCTTTGAAAAGCATGGAAACTGGTGTTGGGGTCTCATGGTCAAAAATAGCTTTGTATGGNAAATTTAAATTCATTTAGGTTGGAAATATGAGCATTTTCTATGTCATGTACTACACATTTGATGTTCTGAAAGTTAGTGATTCTTTTGTTGTCCAATTCATAGTTGTTGTGTGTTAGGACCATAGTGATGGTATGTGATCCCTTCCAATTGAATGTGAGTTTGAATACTTGTTTTTTATTGGTGACAATGCCAGGTGTATAGATGTAAGGTTCACCATAGATTTTCTTATTGGATTGTCATTTTTGTTGGAGCACACTTTTTTCTGCATGGCCACACATGGATTCATGTGTTCAATTTAGTTTGGCAATAAGATCTTTGACATAGTTGTTTTCAATTTTGCTGCAGTAGTCTTTGAAAAGCATGGAGACTGGTGTTGGGGTCTCATGGTCAAAAATAGCTTTGTATGGCAAAACATGCATAGTTGAGTTTGTGGAAGTCTTATAGAAATACTTGACCATATGCAGGATTACTCTCCACTGTTTGCCTCAAAGTGACCAGTTATCATTTTCATCAGTTTTAGCAGTGTTTGGTTGATGTGTTCTATGGTGCCATTAGCTTGTGGATGGTTGATTGCTATATGTGTATGCAGAATTTCTAGCTTTTTAGGAGATATTAGAAAAGTTGATTCTCAAATTGTTTGCCTTGGTCAGTGATTAGTTGCTGCATGGGACTAAACACACTAATTGTTTACAATGGCTTCAGTGGTAGTTTGTGCTTTAATATTCCTTAACAGAATCATTTTACAGTATTTGGTGAAGTGGTTTACCATAACTAATACATAGGTGTATTCCTCTTCATCTTTTAAAAGTTGTTTAATGTCAGCATTAATGATTTCATTGTGTGCTCTGCAGAGATTTTTTCCAGTTCTGTTTGTTGGCCTGGAAATCTGTTTTTCTATAATAATATGCAGGATTGGCATTTTTTGAGTTTTCATGGATTGTGATCTCTGTTTGATAAACACCTTTGTGAACCTATTCATGTATTTTATTGACAACTTCAAGTTTGTAATATTTGGGCAGTACAATCAAGTTTTGTGTTGTTGCATTGGTGTAGAGGATTCTGCTTTTTGTTGTTGTCCAGTTAAGTTTGTGGAAATAGTGAGTTGCCATACTGTCTATGAGATATGTGGGATCTTTTTAGTACTCCATAATTTGTGTTAGAATAATGTCCTTTTTGAGCAGTGGCTATTTCTTTGGCAATGATTTCTTCTTTTATCATTATCAACAATACTGAGATGACAGGGCAGCCATTCCTATTAGTATCCATATCTGGTAGATTTTCATATTGGCATGCTTGGATGAAATGAAAGTCTCTTGTTTTTCCCTGTTCTTTTTTGAGGTCATGTTGATACTGTGGCAGTGCAGTCCATATAGCTGCATTGGTATGCAGCTTTCCTTTTCTATGTTTGATGCTAAAGTGGAAGTCATTAAAATACTCTATCCATCTTGCTATGATGTTGGAGTGATTGCCAGCATATTTCTTCAGACAACATAAGCTGCTATTATCTGTTAATATGGCAAAGGTTTTCTTGCTCATCAGGAATGAATTGGTGTAATTTCTTGAGAGATTCAATTAGGGCTAGCATTTCTAGCTTAGTTTCACTATAGTGTAGAATCTTGCCAGTCCAAATTCTGTACTTAGTCAAGAGTAACTTATTACTTTTCACAGATTATGCAACAAGTTTGACAAGTTCCTAATTCTTTCCTTTGAGTTGAGTGTTTGGTTAATTAACTTAAATTAATAAACATTAGCTTTCCTAACTGCTTAACTAACAACAACTCATTTAGATTGAGAGCAGTAGATGGAAGACAGGGTTGAAACCCAAAGCAATGCCATGTGACTCCAGAGACGTCTTTATCAGCAGCAACTCCAGCTTTTACTTGAACTCTGCAATGGAAACCATTAGCAGAATTAGTGTGTGAATGGGAAGCTCAGTGATCATGGTTGTGTGGCTACTTATCAATTTATTGAATTGATTGTTTTTGTTATTATGATTATGTAAAGATAAGGAAATACTGCAACCACAATGCTTTAGCTTGTTATTGAGCCTTACAATGAGCAATTTGAATTCAATACTGAGTTAATAATAATTGTAAAATAATACAATGAGCAAATTAGATTCAATACTGAAATAATAACTACAGTATAAAACCATGAGCAACTTGGATTCATGAATGAAATAATAACTATGATATAAAACTGTGAGCAACCTGGATTTGATAATGGGATAATAAACATGTAGAGAAATATAAATATAATCATAATAATTGACAAGCAATGAGTAATAGGAAAGCTACAACAGAGAAAAATCCCTATCCCTATTCATAACCTAAAAGCACATTGAGGAAACTACAGCTACTACCCTCACTGCCATTGAATAGCTGATCGTGAGGCTGCTCCAGCATTCCTTTAAATGTATATGGGGACCACCATACAATTACCTCTAGTGCTTTCCATAAAAATAGAAATAACCTGACAAGAAAAGAAGTAAATCCAAACTAAATTCATTCATCAACCATTTTAACATTTGTTGCATATTTATAGCACTTTTTTGTAAATAATCAAATACTCAACTAGTACCTGTTTGATAGAATCTTGTTTACAACTTTCCCTTGCATTTTAGTTTTGCTTTTAATTACACAACATCAGCCTTAATTAGAGTACACTGTTTGGTCATCTTTGTTTTTTTTCAAAATACTGTCAAGTTAATTTAAAATATAAAACTGCATAAAACATTTTCCAAATCAAATAATCAATCATAACCATTTGTTTACAATTTAATCATTATTACATTTTAGTCGTAGTTATATCCATCTTTCTTCTCACTTTGACTACACATGGTTATTTGATGGATTATGCCACAATAGTTGAGTTTGCATTGTTTTGGATTGATTTCCTTTCCCTGTTTTGAATTTTGCTCAAAGTTGCACTAATTGCCACATTGCTTACACCACATTCCAATATGTAAGGATCATTGGGTGTTGGTGAGTTTAGAGATTGGATTTTTTCATCTCAGATTTGAATAGATTTTTAAGAGATTCAAGATGTGAACTATTTTCTTTGCTAGATTAGGCATGAACANCCAAGTTGGTAGGAGCATCAGTATGAAAATTGTGGGTGGTGGCGTACATTTTAAGATTGTCGTCATTGTTTTTTCTTCTATTGCTTCATACGTTCCTTGCATCTCTGCCATTGTAGCCATTCTGAATGTCGCAGGATAGTTATTCTTAGACTTTTTAATGTTCTCCCAGAAGGTATCTGTTAGACAGTTTTTCATTAAATTGTGTGCAATTTCAGGCTTTATTACTATCTTTGACGTTATACATTCTATGTCCACTGCAATTTGATTTTGTGGTTGCAGTAATTCGTCGATCTCCTGTCTGGTAAAAGCTTTGGTACACAGCAGTTTAATTAATGATTTGGTCTCTCATTCATAGACCTCACCAAAGATTCTTTGTACTATGTTATTTTTTCGTTCTCGTCGCACCGTAATTTCTACTAGCAATCTTTCGTCATCTGTGTCGACCCATGATAACTCACTGGGCTCTTGTTCACCCCATTTCTCTAGATTAACTTTATCAATGAATCGCTGCGTGTTTGGTGTTAACGCGATATCAGTAGATTGTAACAGCTTCTCTTCCATAATCATTTCTTCTTTACTTTTACTCACCATTTCGATGATTTCAATAGGACAATTTTTTCCTTCTCTACGCATTGTTTCCAAACGTTTAATAATCTTGGTGTATGCACACTGAGGGTAATTTTTCAGATATTTCCTTATCTCTTTTGTAATTACTTCGTGAATCCTCTTTTCTTCCACCAATTTTATTGTTTGTAACGTTTCCGCATGCTCCCTTCTGATCAAATTTCGAGTTGTTAACCATGGTTGGTATTTAAGTGCTCTAAGTTTCATGTTGGAAGTCGCGCCCCACATATATTTCTTTGTTTCATCTGTTAAGATATCGATTTCACTGGGACAAATGCCTGTTTTGTTCACTAATTCGATTATACTAGGTCTTCCCAGTGTATGTTGCTGCATCAACAATCTCGTAAAATGTTTCTCGAACCTCTGCTGTACTTTCTTCGTCGGGGACAGCGGTAATATTTCTACATTTTGTAGTAGCCATTGCTTAATGTTTGTGGGGATCAGTGCTACTGCTATCTCGAATTTTTTCTGTCAAGCAATCTGTCGCCTCTCCTTTCTCATCATAGGCAGTACTAACTTGTCATTGTATGTTAGTGCGATTGCTAATATCCAAATAGCTGTTCTTGCTCTGATCTCTGGTGCATTTATCTCTTCAAACAGTTGAGTTTTAAATTTCCTTTTGGCCTCCATTTTGTACGCTCTTCTTATCTCATATAATATAGTTTCGGTGCTTTTGTGATACTTCTTGGTCGGTGATCTTATGCCTATCTTTGGCCACTCTTCATGTGTAGGTTTATCTGCTTTAATTTCCGACCATACATTGCTATCTTCTGTAAATGTTCAGGTGTTTGATTTAGGCTGCACTTGAGAAATATATTTCCAGTCTCCTCTAGATTTTTGTTTGTTTCATGCAATTCCATTGTGCGTGTTTGGTAATACATGTCTATTGTGATTTTAGGTTCTACCATAATTCTTTCTGCTGGTGCTATTTCGTTAACTTGTAAATCCACTTTTATCAGTTCAGATATTTTCATCATACTGCTATCCAGTGTAAACAGATTATTTAGTTTAATCTCCAAGTCTTTTATACATTTCGGCAACTCATCTGCTTTTTGTGTAACGACTATTATTACCCTCGTTTTGTTTTTCTTAGCTATTTTGAGAGTTTCTTCTATGTTACTTTGCAGTCTTTTTGATGCTATTTCAGTGTCTTTCACAAAATAGATTATCGTGAGATGCTTTTTGTCTAGGTTGACTTGTTCACATTCGGTTATAATCTTCTCTTTGTTTTTAGTTAGCTTCTGTACATCTTTCATCGTAAACTGTTCATCAAATGTAATGTGGACTGTGCTTTTGAAATACGGTCTATTAAATTGTTCTTTCATATCTTCTTTGTATGCTATTATCGTATTACACGTTGGGCGATTCTTCTTATCAATAACTATCGGAATTGCGTAGCTCTCATTTTCTTTAGTCGAAGTACTGTTTCTTATTAGCCTTTTAGTTTCCGGCGACAGATTATCATATGAATTATATCTCATTTTTCTGTTTGCTATAAAATAGGGATGTATACGTTCTCTTCCTATTTTCGTCATGCGGCTCTCTCTCTCTTCTGATCGCGACGATTTCGTTGTTGTTGACGTTTGTCTGTACGAAAATATTCCTGAACTTGTTGTGGGAATCGAACTTGTTGATGGTATCTGCGATGTGTCCATGTCTGAGTCATCGCTTATCGGTTGTGTATCCCAACTTTCCATAGCTACTGAGGTTATTTCCTCGCCGCCCTTTAATTGGCTTTGAGTACTTATGGATGCCGTTTCCTCGCCGCCCTTTAATTGGCTTTGAGTACTTGTNGGGTCATATTTCAATTTATTTTTTGCTGCCCTCTGGGGCATTACTCTTCTTTCAACTTCAGGTTCCCCCTTCTCGGGTCTGTATTCATCTTGAAATTCTTCTTCATGTACACTGTCCAAATCATTCATTTCAGCATATATACCATCATCAACCTGTATAATTTTAAACTCTGCATTTTTGTCAAGAGTTACTTGTTCTATATTTACTGTTGCACGTTTTAAGTTTTGAAAGTGTAATATTCGTCCGTCATTCAATTTATAATTATTATTAGGTAGTGTTTGTGTAACTGTGAATGGCCCTGACCACTGTGTTTTGAGTTTCCTTACCTGATTTACGTCCTGTGTTCTCATTAGAGTGTATGCGTAAACCTTATCCCCTACCTTGTGTGGTTCACCATATATCTTTTTATTAAAGTTTCTTTCTTGCCTTATCGCCGATTTCTTTGTGTTATGGCACATGGCCTCGTGGATTCCAGTTATCTGATCTTTTAATTTTCTTATATAATCATTATCTGGTTTTTCGGAGTACGTATTATATTGCATGGATATCGGTGTTGCCGCTTCTCTACCATACATGGCTTTATATGGCGTCATTCCTGTTGTCGAGTGTACTGATGTATTATAGAAGTATTCGACTATTTCCAGTACTTCTTTCCAATCTCTTCCTCCAATTCTCGAAGTTAATACTCTTATCAGTTTTATCATTGTTCTATTTAATCTTTCTACCGCCCCATTCGCTTGTGGATGATATGCGGTTGTTTTTTCTGTTAATATCTCCATCAGTTTGGCCATTTCCTCGAACAATTTACTTTCAAATTGAACGCCCCTGTCAGATATTATTGTTTGCATTGGTCCGAATTTTAAAATCCACTCTTTCATTATTTTGTCTGCCACTACTTTTGCAGTTGTTGAATCCAACGGTATCATTCCGGCGTATTTTGTAAAGTTATCAACTAAGACCAATATATACTGATAGCCCTCATCATCTTGAGACAGTTTTTCTAAGTCCACGTGAACAATTTCATTTGGCCATAATTTTTTCAAGCGGCGTGGTTTGAACTGGGAAGTGGCTCTTATTATTTATCAGACATGTGTTACATTTGTTAATAACATCTTCCACCGTTCTTCAAATACTCGTTGTTATGAAGTGAGCGTTAAAGGTATTCTCCATCTGTATGATACCTAGATGTCCCTTTTCATGTATTTTCCGAACTAATTCCCTCTTATAATATTCGGGGATTGCTATTCTTAGCGTTTTTCCTTCTATATACAACAATCTGTTTCTGTTTACTTTCCACTTATATCTTTAGAAATAGCTTTTAGCTTCTTTTCCCATTAACCATCCATCATTGTTCAATTTATCTCTTATGTCTTTCAATATCAGATCAGTTTTTTGTTTCTCAATAATATCTTTTTCGGATATTTCCTCCTTAATTATTATCAGCATTATAGCATTACCTTTCTTATCCGTGTTAATTTCAGGTAGTTCAGCGTATTCGTTATGTGACATAAACTGAAATTGTTTCTTTTCGCCATCCACCTTTTCCATATCTCTCTGATATTCCGGCAACGCTGTCCAAAAATCTGCGTTCTTATGTAACGTTCCCTTTTGGTGTTCTATGTTAAATTTAAATTCATTTAGATATTCGATCCATCTTGATACAATTGATGACTTGTCGCCCAAAAACTTTTTAAGCCACGCTAATCCACTGTTATCAGTTCTCACCTTAAACGTTTGTCCTATTAAAAAGTACGGGAACTTTTTTATACTCTTGACCAGCGCCAACATTTCCAATTTTGTTGACCCATAATTCTCTTCGCTCTGTTTTAGTTTTCGACTAAAAAATTGTATAGGCACTTCTTTACCATCCTTAATTTGTCCCAAACACGCCCCTATCGCGACGATGGTTATTATTTTGTGCGTCTCTCCGACTGCCTTTCCCACACTTATTTCTCCATAATTAAATATTTTTGCATGTTTCTTCAATATTTCTAGCAATTGTCTTCTTTCTTCCGCGCTTAGGTGTTGATACTTCTCTTCTGTTATTTCTGGTATCTGGTACTCCTTATTTTCTTCTTGTATTATATTAATGGTCTTGTTTACCATCACTTTTTCGCTTCTCACTTTCTTTCTTTTTAACTTTAAATTGTCCTTTTTTATATTAACTACATGATTAGTTGCATTCAACATCGGTATCATTCCTCTACCACTTTTTACCACACACAAACTTGATGGTATCGAAACTTTTTTCGTATTTATACCCTTTTGGTCGTATATCATAACTTCACACATCACAGAATTTTCCGTTTCTATCTGACACATCTTCCAATTATTCGGTAGAATCTTAACGTCTTCTATTAACCGAAATTCTATCGCTTCTGTGCCTTGCTCTTCCTCACAAGTTGTTACCATTTCTTCTTGAACCGATATTGTTTTATTAGTGTAGTCAATGATACATTTGTTATTCATCAAAAAATCATTTCCTAATATTACTTCATAGGGAAGCACATTTTTTTCTGTATCTATCACCGTAAATGTTTGGAAAAATGTAGTGTTCGCAATCCTTATCGGTACTTCTGTCAACTTTCCTTTAGTATCAATGTAATCTCCCGATGCGTTGAGTAATCTGCTCTTTTCGCTTTCCAATTTTCTATTATCAATTCCTATTTTCGCCGCACATTCATCAGTGATGATTGAAATTACTGCTCCCGTATCTATGGTTGCTTTGACCATCACTCCGTTTATTACAACTGTAATTGTATTAGTCTTGATTAGGTCTGTTATGATTAACACGGGTGCACGTTTTACCATAGGCGGTGCTCCCTCTAGTTTAAAGCANCATTTCTTCTTGAACCGATATTGTTTTATTAGTGTAGTCGATGATACATTTGTTATTCATCAAAAAATCATTTCCTAATATTACTTCATAGGGAAGCACATTTTTTTCTGTATCTATCACCGTAAATGTTTGGAAAAATGTAGTGTTCACAATCCTTATCAGTACTTCTGTCAATTTTCCCTTAGTATCAATATAATCTCCGGATGCGTTGAGTAATCTGCTCTTTTCACTTTCCAATTTTCTATTATCAATTCCTATTTTCGCCGCACATTCATCAGTGATGATTGAAATTACTGCTCCCGTATCTATGGTTGCTTTGACCATCACTCAATTTATTACAACTGTAATTGTATTAGTCTTGATTAGGTCTGTTATGATTAACACGTGTGCACGTTTTACCAGAGGCAGCGCTCCCTCTAGTTTAAAGTATCCTCTCTTGTTTCTTCTATTTGTTCTAATTCGTTTTCATCTTCTAACAAGTCTTCCTCTTCAAAATATGCTTCTTCTTCTTCTATGAAATTAATTTGTCTTTTGCAGTATCTCTTTGTGTGTCCCTTCTTCCCACACGTTTGACATTTTAAATCTTTTCTGTTTATACGTTTCACCGTACCATCCTTTAATTTTATTTTAATAATTTCGTCTTTTGGTTTCGTATCATTGTCTTTCTTACCTTTATTCATTCCACTAACCACTGTTGGTATCACCTTCACTATTGACGACTTCTCGTTTATTCGGGCATTATTTTCCATCATGACCTGTATTCCCAAGCCTTTCCTTATCATTCTTTCAAGGGAGTCGTCCGCATCACACTTAATTTCAAACTGTTGCCTGATCAGTTCTGGTAGCCCTTTGCATATATGAGAGATCAGGTCGTATTTAAATTCGTACTTTCTCTTGAACTAAGTTTCAGCAGTCTTTCTACCTGTGACATATAGTTTCTGAGATCTTCTCGTTTGTTAACCCTTAGGTTATTCAATAACATGCGATAATGGCTTTTAAAGCTCTCATCATCATAATATCTCTGATATTCCCCAATTAATTTTTTGTAGTCCGATTTGGTTTCTAAATCCAACACCAAATAATGCTGGTACGCTGCTGCTCCTAAATATAAGGGAAATCGCGCCGCCGCTTGTTTCTGTATAACTTTCCTTTCCTTCATGCTCATCTCGAACATTTGGATCCATTCTTTAAATGTCGGGGAATAACTGTCCATTCTCCCCGTAAATTTCGGTAGTATTGCCTTACAAGCTGGTGTCTCACTATCTTCCTCTTCAGATAGTATCGTTTCTTCATATATCAGTTTTCTGTCCGTCGTACTATTGCATTTCTCCT
>CABFPE010000698.1:376544-391540 GCA_900660155.1 Hofstenia miamia | reverse complement strand
CCTTCAGAGCATCTATTTAAATTCAGTCAGTATACATATTGTCATTTCAAGTCCGTAGAACGCAAACAATGCTCGTGTGCCATATTAAAAATGTTTCAACAGATCTATTCAACATATTCCTTTGACTTACCTAATCACTATTCAATTTGTAAACGCTTATGTAATACTTTTTTTAAAGGATATGTCAACAAAATGACTAAAGAATTCTTTATTTATAAAGATGATGGATCTCTTTGCAGGCGTAAAAGAAAACTTCAATTTAATTAAATTTTGATTACATGTGTGGAGTTTTACTATTATTTTTGTACTTTTATTCTCAAACTGTACAATTGTGGTTTACAAATGTTATATACCATTTATTTCATTCATTATTTAGCTTCTACTTTTATACAATTGGGCCTTCTTATTTTTTTACACTTATTAGATGACACAGAGTCCTTATTATTTAGAGCGTCCTTGGTTTATACTTATAAGATTGAATCTGCAATTCTTTTAAAAAAATATCTGTTAACATTGGCAAATCAACACATATTATAAATTTATCCAAAACTCTCTTAAAAAATTCTCAAGTTGCAAATTTCTTGCCAATAATTTTGATCATTCACCTTAACTCGCAAACACAACTTGGTAATTACAAGGTTATTCCGCTACTATCATTGGCTCGTCAACAAACGCTAAGCATGCTCATAAATGGATGTTGGCCAACCAATCAATTCCTTCAGAGACGATTCATCAGGGTTCATGGCAGGCTTGTCGCTGTGAGAGTTTCTTCACACAACAACCAACACGACAAACAGCAAAAGACTATTGTGTCACAAAACATACAAAATAATAAATGAAACAATGTTTACAATTTGGGTAAACTTGTGAGCATTAACATTAAACATTTATGTATGCATTACGGAAAGTAATATACGCGGGAATTTTTAATGATGGGTTATAATTATTGTAGGGATTTTGACGAACAAAGCATTAAGAAAATTTTGAAAAATAATTGTTTTATTTACTTACTTTTAAAAACAATATTTTTGCATGCACTGCTTTCTTGAATGAAAACAGAAATTGACCCATATTTCGCAAACTTTTCCTCACTGCGCTGGTGAAAATGATAAAAAAATCGCGGAAAACTATTTTGAACAAGATTTCGCTGCATAATGTTTCGCGTCTGAAGTTTTCTAACTGGCCGCAGCCGGTGCTAATTTCTATTTGTGTCAAACCCAAAGTTTGTCTGAAAATAGCAGTCCGCGCATTTCGTTTAATTATATTAATACCAGACCATCCCAAACTCACCACTTCAGTAAAAATAAAAGACCATCTTAATTTATGGGTAGACAGTAACTCCTACACATCTGCAAAAACTATTAATGAAAAATATATTAACTCTTAGCATCATAGTGTAACCATATGGTTTCATTTGGTTCTCATCACCTTTTCAAACATTTTTCACTAAAACTAAGACAAATTGGGAAATACTTTGATATTGATGCATCTATGCAACAAATTGTTCTGCTGTTTTATAAAAAACTCTTCAAAACTGATTCCTTCACAGCATTGCAATACAGAATGTAGTAGTCAAGTAAATAGATAGGTTAACGCCAACACAATCTCTGAATTAATTAACACAGATTTTCTGACTTAAATCCATTTTAGTTTAAAGAAATTCATAATAACTTTTTCACATGCCATGTTATTCTCAATATTACAGTACGACATAAGTATACATATAATCTAAAATATACTCATTTTTGATAGTCATGTACATACCTCTGCAGAATCAAATTAAGTCGTTAGAACACTTAAAAAATTTTTTGAACCACTCTTTACCCAAATTTGGAGTTTGTTACAAAAACGTAACATAAAAGCGAGAAAAGGGTTAAGTTATGCTTGCTAATCTAAAATATATCTGTAATATTTTCATTCAGTATTCAGTTTGATTGATATTGCATAATTTTAGCACACTTAAATGAAATCGAAGAAACTCAAACTCAATTGCTGAAAGTCCGAACTAGAATATCAAGACCTTGAAAATTGTTTTTACAACAAACTAGAGTTGGGCGCCGCCGTCAGCCCGACTACTATTGGCGGCGCAAACGCGCTAAGATCGGCGGCGCAGGCGGCTGAGCGACATCTATAGAATTGGATTAGAATATATAATATTCAAAATAGAAATTCTATAAGGCCTATAGCCCAGTAAAAACCGTATATGATGCAAGCAGTATTGTGAAACTACCTAACTCCAAAAAAGATTCCTTATACCCATACAGGCAATCCGTTTTACGACACATTTCCTTTATCTTGATATATTTGTAGGTATCAAATTTCCGGCGACTGTGGCTCAGCCGGCTGGCACCCAGCTCTACCTTAAAAAGCCTAGCTTCCGTTTTAAAGGACAAACCGTTTTTCCACATTTACAAAGAATCTTCTCCAAGCTTATTTCCAAATTTGAAATCCTTGGGTAGTTCTATTAGGGAACATACATTAATCAAATGTTGGAAATTTGTTTAAAGCTTATTGCCGTGACAGAGATTGTTAAATAGATCAACAAGTTTTCCTAGAAATTTTCGAATTTTTCAAAAAGTTTAAAACTTAGTATGGAGAGAATACTAAGTTTTAATGTATTTAGAAGGTTTTGAGCCCCTGGAGGCAACAAAAAACTTTGACTGTTTCTTAATATGTGCAAAGATATTTCAAACCCATTGAGGCGTGCCGTATTTCAACATTCGTCAATCCAACTATTTGTTTTTTTGTTTACACTCGATATATATATAATTTTGGGTCAATTTCAAACTGTTTAGCTAGTTCAAGAAAAAAACTATATATATATATATATGGTATATATTGGTATATAACTTGATAATGTGATATAAATTTCAAAAAATGTTGCAGAGTGAGACTACAAATTGCTAATTTAATTTCGAAGACTATCGTTATATTATAGCAGTGGCGGCGGAACAAATTTTGGTTAGGTGAGGAGGCAATTTACATTAACTAAATTAGGGCACTTTTACTGTTTAAATTTTAAAATTCAGGAAGGTTTTTCTGGATTATAGACAACAAGATATTTGACTTCCGAAATATGCTTTATAAAAAATTGAAGAAATCATGTTTGGTGCACATTTTCAAATATCTTGGTGACCGTATTCGTCTTGGGGCGGTCAGGCCGTACCTGCAAGCCCCATTTGACGCCCTTGATTATACTCTTTCAGGGATGTTCAAAGATTAACGGACTAATCGATTAACCGGTTAATCGGTGATAGATTAATCGATCGCACAGGCCGTGACTAATCGGTTAATTAACCGAGTTGTAACGATTAATCGCCGGTTATTTGTCCAGACACCTGCTTAGTCTCATCGGCCTCAAAATGGAGCGTTCTTATTTGTTTACTCATTTATCCAATAAGGATGTATTGCTTACATATTAATGCTCTAAGAAGCATTGGTAGGCGTCATTATATTGTAAAGCCCATGCTACACGAACAACTTTTGTCGCCAATTTTTGCTGGCCAACGAAAATCGTTCGTGTAGCACCCCTCTTCCCCAAAATCGGGAGTAATTATCTAGACTAAATTTTTCGCTCGGTCCAACTAAAATTGGCGACCAAAGTTGTCCGTTCGGACGACAAAAATCGGCGACAACAGTTGTTCGTGTAGCATGGGCTTAAGTCAAACTGTTTGCGTTATTTTACAAAGCACTCTGATAACAATTCATCGTCAACTTGGAAATGTATTAGTCTAATTAATGGAGTTTTTGGGATAAAAATACTGTTCAACGTGCAATAAATTCATGCAAGTAGTTCGTTTTTAATTAGTCTAATAATCGCCGATTAACCGGTTAATCGATCGGCAAACACCCCAATAATCGGCTAATTGACCGAGTTAAAATTTCAGTTAATCCCTGTACTCTTCTGTAATGTTGTTGCAGTCTACCTTATATATATGTCAGTTTTACGAATAACAAAATGTTGTGATTCACCATTTGGTGTAAAAACAGAAATTTGTTTTTGTTTTTAAAAACTTGGTTTAAATGACTTATCACTTTAATTATGTGAAGGGAATACAAGGCGTTGTTTACCGTAACATTCCAGGTGATCAGTTATCAGAAAACAAAATTCCCGCCATTGTCACATCGACAACGTATGATGCATAAAGCATCTCTGATTGGTTAATGAGTGGATTCCTCCAATAGAAAGCGTTTACACAACAGTGTTTATTCATTTAAATTTTTTGCATAAAACGGTCATGTCTACAACTACCTGTGGAGAAGTCAAAATTCTTCCTAAATTTCCAGGCAGCATGAAGTATGTTACGGGTGCACTAGTGCCCAATAGCGTCTTTGTAGGTGGGATTCCAGCTAATATAACAGATATCGAAATTGCTAACTATTTCTCATTAATCGCGACGAAGGGCAAGGTTAATGAAGTAAAGATAATCTTTGACAAAGATGGTATGTTAATTTTTTATCACCTAATAAGAATGGGTGTTATTGCAATTTAATGTACTAACAATTTGGCTCGTCGCACACTGCCGTTAAGTTAAGATTTGTAAAATTGCAAAAACACGAAGTTTGTATTATTTTTAACGCACAAGTCTTGAATCTCTGTGCTACTGGTACAGAGACCTATACGCAAATACTGGAGTTTGATAAGCATTTGCTAGTTTTGTTGATGAATATTATTCACAATTATTTTATAAATTTAGTTGAAAAAATACATTATGTCAGTACTTACATATAAAAGCTTCATATCAAATAATATTTGAAAGTTTAATATGAGCATCTAGACATGAGAACTATGTAAAAGTAAAACTCACGTGTATTGCGGTTTTCTTATGGAAACTATGAATCAAATCATAGAACATATGTTTGATCAGAAGGAATGCAAATTAAGTTAAATTTAGTAATTTTTACATATTTGAATCATATATACTAAAATTAGTGTACACATTATGCAAATAATTTAGAAGTAGTTTTAAACCTTTCTAGGAAGATATAAAATCTCTCAAAATTATTAAACTTCCTCAAATTGGCCCTAAGTTAAAAGGTGGGAATGTACTGCTGGCAATAGCTAATATAACATCACTTAAAATGTTTCATAAAATTAATTATCAAGATTAAATTAAGGCGTTATTGTACTTTAGGGGACCCAGTTTGACTGACGTCATAAAATGGGTAATAAACTCTAACCTTAACCCTAACCCTACTCCCCAACCAATGCAATTATATTGCATTTCATCTTGTTGATTAATTTTTTGCAAAATTTTTAAGTTTTGTGGTAGGGATTGGGGTTAGGGTTAGAGTTTTATACNATACTGACTGCAAATATAAAAAAAATCTCCATAATGAAATTAACAAGCAGAACTATAAACTTGCTTTGTCTAAAATAGGCTCGTTTTGGGCTAGGTGGATATCAAATACTGTGCTCAAGCTCGGCTCGTTTACAAGTCTGGTATATGTTTATATATATATATATATAGAAAAACACAAATCTTCATTTAGATTTATAACACAAACTACAGAGTACATTGCACATAAAATATTACACTAAAACATAAAATGCACTGTCAATATCAAAGTTCTATTTCACTTGAACGATCATCTTCTTATGTTGCATTGATAAAAATATTTTATCTTCTTGGAGGACGGATACATCCTTTGGCTGCTGAACCTTCGTTTATTAGCGGCAACACTTACCGCTATCTTGTCAAATTTATGATTCGTAAAAAGTCGCGCTTAAAATATTTTCACACTGTTACATGGTTTTGTCAGGTAAGCTGCATTGATAGTTGTTACGAATATGACAACTAATGCATATGGGTACAGGTTATTTCTTACGTCAATTTTAGTTAAATAACTTTTAGCTACGGGCATGCACAAACCAAATAATTATTTTTATAGGTAGGGGCACAGGCTTTGCCCCAGATTATAACAGCTCTTAAATTTGCTATAAAAATATGCATAATGCCAATATTTTTATTTGCAGTCCATTGAATTACTCAGTTTCAAAATATTCAAACGCGAAATACTATCGTCAAATCACAGTAGTGTAAACCAAAATAGGTTAACTTTAAATGAATTGTGCGCCGCACGCCTCGCAATTAGTATTAGACCTAGAGAGAAAACATTCCTATATAACAACCGTACGATACATGCAAACGTTGCATGTTAACATGCTTCCTCTTTCATTGCGCAATCACGCGATAAAATTTCGTCACGCCATATGGCGGCTCATCTCATTATCGTGTGATGTTTACATAGTCTTATATATTTGTCAATTCCTGCTCTTCATGAATTTATTATTCAAATAGAAAGATGGAAGTCCTTAACGAAGTTGACAACTCTTCATTAATTTTCCATTTAAAAAATGATGCGGGTATATTTTATGTTTGTTTATTATACTATAATGTTTCTTACCTACATTAGAATCAATCTTTAATATTAATAGGCTAATACATGTATAATGTATAAAAAATCCAAAAGTAGTAGTCCTTCACGAAAATGACATGGAAATGAACTAAAGAATAAAGTTATGGGCGTTATTGTACTTTAGGGGACCCAGTTTGAGTGACGTCATAAAATGGGTATTAAACTCTAACCTTAACCCTAACCCTACTCCCCAACCAATGCAATTATATTGCATTTCATCTTGTTGATTAATTTTTTGCAAAATTTTTAAGTTTTGTGGTAGGGATTGGGGTTAGGGTTAGAGTTTTATACCCAGTTTATGACGTCACTCAAACTGGGTCCCCTAAAGTACAATAACGCCTGGGCATTATTGCAGATCAATAACGGACTTTGATTTCTAAAAGCCGAAATGACGTCAAATGACATACTAAGGGTTTACGTCATCAAATGTTAAATGTTCATTATTTTTTAGGTTTAGGGCTTAGGTATATAAAATATTGTAAAATATAGGTTTTAGGCTTAGATTCTAGGGCGTAGGTTTACGAAAGGTCAAGTTGTGACTTGGTCTATAAAATATTGAAAAATTTAGATTTTAAATATAGGTTCCAGATGATGTCATATCAAAAGTTGCGTAGAAGCAATGTTTATACAGGGTGAGGCAAAAGTCACGCCCCAGTAAAAAGAAAAGGAATTGTTTGTTATTATTCTATTTCTATTATATGTACATCTAATTATCACTAGGGTACAACACAAGATGCATTCAGCAGTTCATAATAACACTTCAAAACTTCGGTCAATGAGATGTTCGAATTGCTTACCCTCAGCAGCAATGCAGTGTTGCAAACGCATTGTAAAAGCACGTAAAACATTGGCCAAGTGGGTAGGAGTCACTCTGCCACATTCATTCATGATATTTTCTTGCAGTTGTTCGATTGTTCGTGGTCGATTATTGTAGACTACAGACTTCAAGTGACCCCATAAAAAATAATCTAAGGGGGTTAGATCGGGAGACCTTGCTGGCCATGGCAAAGGACCTGCCCTACCGATAGTGTGATTCGGAAAGATTTCATTCAAATATTCACGAACTTTTCTGGCGTAGTGGACTGGAGCTCCATCCTGCATAAACCATACATCATTCAAATCCATTGCATTTCTGATTGCAGGAATGATATTTTGTTGCAACATTTGCAAGTAAGTTTCACCGTCTACTGTGTCGTGGAAGAAAAATGGACCAATTAGTCTACTATTGAACTGTTGAACGTTTGAAGTGTTATTATGCACTGTTGAATGCATATTGTGTTATACCCTAGTCATATTTAGATGTACATATTTAAAAAATTGAGTAACAATAGTTCCCTTTATTTTTGCTGGGGCGTGACTTTTGCCTCACCCTGTATATCAGAGTCCGCTGATCTAAAATAAAGCCAAAAATTAAACTTATGTACATTATATTGTAACGGAAGAATTGTAAATTGTGAACTCCAAAAAGCGTTCCATACCGTTTAATTTGAATTAATGAAATTTTGTTATTTTAAAACGTCATACAATCAGCAGACCATTTATAGTATTTTTATACTGTACTGTGCGATATGTTATCAATTATGTGATTTAATGCACGATTTGTCAATTAATTGACAAACATGTTGATAAATCTTCTAGAAACGATCCTTATTTATAACTTTTTAATTCGCTTTCTCAGTGATGTTAACAAAAGTAGGCTTACTTTTTTTGACGTAAACTAAATTGATGGGTGTTATGATCGTTTAGGAGGTATGCAATTACAATAGCATACTAGCGGGTTTTATTGTTGCATTAGAATAGTTTAGTGAATATCATTTAGCAACGGGCTTGACGGGCTTAGAGAGACCGGATTTTGTTGCGTAAAAACATACAACAAAGTTTCGCAAAAATTTAACTATTTCAATTTATTTTTGGATATAAATCAGACCATAGCAAAAAATTTACTGGTCCTTATCGATAAACCAACAAAAATCAGAAGTTGTCTTAAGTATTTAGCAGTCCATTTTTTTCATTTGGGTTACAACACATCATTAAAAATAAGAAATACGCGTTCAATATTCACCGAAACTAATGTATTCTAGATTTGCTTCTGGTGTGCCATTTATCTGGCCTACATTGATTTAGACAAATCTTTCGATTTTTTCATTATCGAATTTCTTTGATAAATATGACAGTTGTCAATTTGTTCTTGTAAGGCTCGAAATAAAACTCTTTTTTTCAGTCAATGGCGTCTTACACTTGTTATGGAAATTATTCAAAGTTATATCTTGGCATTCCCATGTTGTTAAATATGCAAAATATAATTATGTTATGCTTAAACTAGAACCCCGAGACAGTCATTTTTGACATTTATAACCAAATATTCATGCCATATTTTTGATAATTAGGTAAAATTAATTAATTAAGTTATTTTGGTTTATTCATAGCCACAGACCTGTACACAGAACAAAATATTTTTTAAGTTTAAGCCACTAACTTCTTGATTTACTCATTAACTCTTTATACACGTAATTTTTTACTTAATTGTATTATGCTGTAAAAATCCCAATAAATTTTTTAAAAAACTCACTTTATGCCAATGCATATATTTCAGATAAATTTTGTCACTTGGGCCTTCCAGAGTAGCTTTTTCTAGAGTGGCTGAGGCTATTTTACCAGATTATTAATCAGTGTAGGACTTCTTAAGTGAAGAAACACTTTGCAAAGTTTCTTCAAAATATTACAAGGGATGATTAAAAGTAGTTGAAACAGTTAGATCTAACAGGAAAAAACCATTGCTTAAACCAAATCTTATTCAGCAGATGAAGGTATTTATTGATTCATATCATTATAAGACCTCAGCAGAAGTTTTATTGCCGTCAGCATTGCAAAAACCGCCAAAAGCGTAATTTAGTATAAAAAAGAAGTCCTATATCTTTTTTTCTACAATGAAATAAATTTGGAGCTGTTGTTGCAAAAAATGCAGTATTAAATAATTACATGCATGTAATTTTTCACAATATGTTAGATTTTGCTTAATATATGTTTTCCCAAAAAATATATATTTAAAATATGAGGCGTTAGCCTGATATTGTTTGTTACATGTAGGTAACATCATGCATTAGAATGAAAAAGTATTCCAAGCGTTTTTCTGTTAATGGATATCCGAACGATTGTTGCCCAAAATGACTAGCTTGTGCCAGGTTTAATAGATTTTACTTGTATTTGTGAGTAAGTAGAATTTCGTGTTTTATCAGATTTCTTTCTAGGAGATTGAAGGCCTAGATATTTCTAGTGAGGAAAAGGGGTGTACTGACATTCTTTATTGAAATTGATTGCATTTTTATTCATTATGCTTTTCTCTGCAGGTCATAACAACAAATTCATACTTAATTTTTGAAGTACTGACACAAAATCACCACAATTGTTGCTAGTTTGAAAATTTATAATAAATCTGATATTTTGTCGACTTTAGCATGCTGTATAAATATATAATTATATTTTTTATTTCTGAATACATGTGTATAGGATTAACAGGTTGCAGTAATAAATAAGCTACTGACAAGAACTAGTTAAAAATTAAGATTTCAAGTTTCGATTAATTTCTTGGGCACAGATACAAATACTATGCAACTCATTTGATATAAAATCATCTCAAAGTATTCATTTTACGACACTTCTTTTAGTTTGATTCCTAAACTGTCTTACTATAAAATTTGATTAATGACTTGTAATTTTCTATTTATTATAAGTATGACAAAATATGTTATTGTAAATCTCAAAATATTTTTGAGCGGTTTAAACCTGCGACTATATCAGGCGCGGCCCTTGAAAATTTCGCACGGGTGGCGATGCACATTTTTTCTTCTAAATATATGATAAAACGATTATATATTTTAAAGTTATGCAAAATCGAATAATATTTTGCAAAAAATTTAATGATTTATGAGTTTCTTCATAAAAACTTTAAGGTTAATATTTATACACATGAAAACTAGTCTCTGTAATACGTAATTTATTGATGAGAGCAGAAATTTTTTGGAAAAATGGTTTCTATCGAATGAAAAACTCCAAAATAATTATTTTTTATCGCAATGATCACATAAAAAGTCCGCAATTTCATATAATGTTTTGACCGTCCCCCTAAAATCGCCCCTGGATTATACAACCATCATTAAGGTTTGGGAGAAAGCTCATTTTGTCTGCAATCTAGTATGAGAGGAAGAACTTAAAGCAGACAACAAATTCTGTTGTTTTTCCCTAATTCGCGGTTGACCAATTTTCGATATTTATGTCCTCTGTATAATTCACAAATTACAATATATTATTAGACTAAAGAAAAGAAGGGGGCTATTTAGGTTTCTTCTAAGTTATTTTTAGTGTTTTTCTATGCGAACTTGTGTATCTACAAATGCTTATTCCATAGAGATTTGGTAAAATACTCTTTAAGAATCTTTCAATAAAAAAAACCTTTAAAAAGTGGCGCCTTGCTGCATTTTTGTAGGTTCATGTTAAAAATTACTGGTATTAATAATGCATTTGCATATTCCTACTAGCATAACGTAGGGGTTACAGACTTGTTCATGGATCTGAAACCTGAAAATGCGATTAATGGATCTCGGGGATATTTCATTGATCCAAAATAGTAGGATCTACTAGAGTAATTATCGAAACTTGCTGCTGAATTGGAATCAGCAGACATTGGTATTGACATTAATACCAACAAGATTGACTTTGCATATGAGGATATGTTGTACATCTCTAAAGTTATCTCTTTTACTCATCTTTAGGGATGACATTTTATCTAAGAAACTATATGTAGCGATTAACACTGCTAATAAACAAATGTTTTCCTTTTTTACAAATACACAAATTTAGAGCATAGCGTTCTAAAAAGTAAATGATTTTATTGTATAAAAATGTGACGTTCTTATTTTAAACAACATTTCTGCATTTTATCAGAAAATGCCATGGTTTGGAGTTGGGAAGGCAAACCGCCAAACTCTACTAATTTTGTTGTTAATTTTATTATACTAACGGTTTTCTTTGATGACTTGTTTTTTAGTAATCCTTGGATCGGGGGGAAATCCCATGCATCGATCCATAAAAATTGTAGATTTGAAATGCATCTGAATCCAAAAAATCGATCCAAAGACAAGTATGATGGGTTATGGTTTGAATTGGAGTTAGACTAAGGGGCGGCTTGGCTTTAGAGATGTAGTTGGTCTTGGCCGGGTTTCGGTGAAAATTTAAGGCCGCGCTTACCAACAGGGGTGGATATAGGCCAAACAAATTCATATAATTAATTAAATGAACAAAATATAAATTTTTAAATTATTTTTTGCGTTATTTTTTGAATTTCAATATAGCATTTATTAAATATTTATTAACTATTTTTAATAGGTAGGTATTTTCAAAACATCATAAGATGAAGCTAGCTATCCTCTATCTACGGTAAAGTGTATTTTGCTACATCCTCATACATTTATATCATATCCAAAAAATTTCATTAAAATAAATTCATATTGGCTTTGAACGGGCGGGGTGATACCGGCCACTTGCAACTCTTCTTGGCTAAGGTTGGGGATATTGTTTGAATTAAGATTGGAGTTAAAGTTATAATTATTATGTTAATAAACTAGCTATTTTTGCAATTATTAGGAAAGGGAGGGTCGAAAATCACACAAAAGTACCCAAACATTTGTTTTCTCGCTTTTAGCAAAGTTGCTGTTTTAACGTGTTTTTCGAATTAAATATAAAACATGATTTTTTCGAAAAGAACACGTTTATTGTTTTTTTCCTAAATATTATTAAAAAAATAGAAAACAGTAGGGTTTGAAATATTAACATAAAACAGTATATTAGTCATAATGAAAAATGGTCCATGAAGGAATGCCAGCTTTTTGAACACCCATTCGCGTTCGTAGTGAACCATAGGTTAGCTCCAATGGCGAAAAATGACGTTCAAGTCCTGCAGAGGATGAAACTGCAACATCCACCAATTTAGAATCCATCTCCAAACGTACGCCTAATTTTCACCAAGTTGCTGGATCTACATCCTTATACTGAGTTTCAAAAAGGTATTAGAGTAAGGAGGTTGTTTTGCTAAGTACTTTGCAAACTCTGGCATTATGTTGACATCAAGCTTCTTTATCGATGGTTCAACAAGTATGCTGCCAACTGCACTTCAAAAGGCATCATGTGCCTTCTGCTACTTAATTTTTCGATCAAACTAGCCGAAGCAGCAGCAATGACTGAGTGCCATATTTCGTATGTGGCAGCCAAATTGTATTGATTTTACTGAAACTTATCGAGTGCAGCACGCAAGGGCTTCAGGAAATCGAGAGCTTCAATAGCACTGTGTTTCAAGTGTGTGTATAAGAGACAGTGTATACATAGTCCGACGAATTCAATTTATTGTTGATGATATCACCAAGGAAAATCCAGTACTTGACGAAGTACTCTAATATTTCATTTCAGCTACTGTATTCCAGCGAGTTTTACTTGCTGAAAGTGGTCGAGGCAACTTTTTCTCCCTTAATGTAAATTACCCAACATGAGTTACTCTGAAACATTTGACTACCGAATTAACCTTTTCCAGAATACTTCTCCTTTCTTTAGTTGACAAGAAATCTTTTGCAATAAGATTGGCAACGTGAGCCTGACATCTGCAAACATGCACAATCGAATCATTACTACCTTTTTCTTTATAAGCAGAGCGCATAGCCAACATATTAGCTGCATTGTCAGTCAATACTCTGTATGCGCAATTTCCACTCAGATTCATAACTCTTAACCTCAGTAGCAAGAACCTCAACCAAGTAATCCGTTTTGTGTGGGTGTCCTGAGGTCTCAATGGTGTTCACAAGAACGCTTTTCCCACCAGCATAAAAGGAAACACCCAAGACTGGGTAATTGTCCAATGTTGACCAACCATCAATCGCAATTGTGGATGAGAGACCACTGACTTTCTCAGAAACTTTTTGCTTTTCTTCTGAATAGATTTGATCAGCAAGAGTATCCAAAATTCTGTTTCGGTGTGGGATTGCTGTCCCAGGTCTTAACTTTTCAATCAGCCACTTGAATTTGGTTTACCAGCAAAACTGAAAGGATTGTTTGCTGCAATAATGCACCTTACCAAGCACATACTAAACTTTTAATATATAAAGTGAATACATATTTTAAGCGGCAATATTTTATATTTTTCTTATATATATATATATATATATACTTTGAAATTTGGAGATTAATTTCTCTGGTTTTTTTGGATTAGCTGTCAAAACTGACATTGTTGCTTATTTCATTAGTTTTGCGAAATTACTATCATCTGATCCACTTGAGGATGACCCCTGCTTTGTAGAAGTAGTTGACATAACCTCTTGAATGTGACGTTTCCGACATAGCTCATTATGACGTTTCATACGTGAAATCAAAGAAACTATATTTTAACTGCATAGTTTATATTTTGCACGCACAACACCATTTACTACAATTTCAGTAAATGCTTCCCAGATTCTATCTTTTTGTCCTGGCATTTTAAAATCTTAAATTTGTAAATTAATCTTGAATAACCATGGTTCCTTTAGAAATATCCAACTAAAATTTTAGAATGCAAATAATTCAGCTGTTTAAAAAACGACTAGGACATTTTTTAGTAAATATTAAAAATTAAAATGTATTTATATAATTATACAATCCTTCTAATTTATACAAATTCTAATCTCAGTTCAATTCAACTTACAATGAGAAACATGCTTTAGGTAGCCTTACATGAACTTAAATATAATAATTACATTTCTCACCTAATCGTATGCAGCCATTATTAAGGCTGACAGAGAAACTATGTTTCTGTTGGTCGTAAGTATTAGTAAACTAGTGCCTATGTCCATGTTCCACTGCTTTTGTCTAGCATTGATGAGTCCCCTTTGCAATAACAGGCTCATAAATGCATTCAACCAGGGCTATGTGTTGCGCACATGACACAGTATGAGGTTGTCTGGTTTACTGCTATTAACCGTTGTAGCCGCTAAAATAGTCTACATTTTCCCACTCTTAACTTTCTTTTATAAATGTAGCAGAGTGAATTGCTAGTAGCAAAGCAACGTGTTGTAATGATGTTGTTTTGGCGGTAAATTAATCAGAATTGAATTATTCAAAGTTTTGCAAATATTTTCGTTAATTTTGTTGTGTGTTAATTGTAAATAACCAATCAAATGTATAGAATAGTTTGATTTGTAATATTATACGTAATGTTTAAATAAAACAGCCTTTATTTACATGTACATGCATCTTCTGTACCATTTTAGGTCATTTTTAGCATTGCAAAAAACATAAAAAACAATGTTTTTTTTCAAGGTGTTTTAAGCATGTTTTTCCCTCACGTTTAAAACAGTGCAACCCTACTTTTTAGAAATGCCTTTAAGATTCTCAAATAAAATTCACTTTAATTAATATTAAAAATTGTTATATTTGTTATCGGTCAATAGTGATGGGCATTCCATAAAAGAACTGTACCCGACCCGACCCAACACACAATTTAATCATCCGAAACGACTATTGATTCCTTTTACCCCAGTGCCTTTTTTAACATATAAAGT
>CABFPE010000698.1:365624-376401 GCA_900660155.1 Hofstenia miamia | reverse complement strand
CCCCCCCCCCCCCCCACTTCGGTCATCGGCCCACCCACTGAAAGAAGTTGGCCCTCGACTCGAATCACGAGAACCCAAATGAAGAAGTGATGAATTTACGAATATTCATCTGCATATAATAACTACATTCTAAATGTTACATTATTCTTAATCTAATTTTGTGAAGTGAACTTGATTTCAGTCATTTTATTCCATTTCTCTTACTTTACCGTTAGTCAATTTCTTGACCCCTAACTGAGCGATCTTGTTGATTGTATTCGTGCGAAAGTAATGCGTCATTCGAGCGTGGTAATTAGTTCATAAATCGCAATAAATTCAGTTTATTTAATTCCAAATGATTTTTCTTAAATATTAATTTGCACTGCGTTACTTTACCATTAGAGGGCTTGTAAATTGTTGAATTAAATTTCGTCATATGATCGGTTATCTGTTGCAGGTTGATTGGAAATGCCAGGCGATAGACAGTCTTTGAAGAGAAAACCATCTGAGCATTTGGCCCCCCCCACTCGCATTTTCTTAAAAAAGGCACTGTTTTACCCCACCCAACTATCAATTCACTTACCCGATATGATCCGAAGAAAAGTAAATACTCAATATACTGGGTGGGCCAGAAGTTAGGGGGCAATACCAAAATGTAATTTTTTAATGTAAATTAAGCATTGATTCACTTTATATACGTTCACTGTAATGTAATGAATAATAAAGGATCCTTTTATTTACAAATACTCAAATTGTCCACCATTTACCTCGATGCACTTCAAAACTCTGTTCTCCATCGATGAACACACTTTGTGACAAAGTGAGTGTTTTGTGTATCACTGCCCACTAACCTTTGGCCCACCCTGTATAAATGTACGAATTCAAACAAATAAATGCAAACAGAATAGCAGTAAAATTTAATAAATGCTATTAGTGCAAAAATTGTCCTCGTAAAAAAGTTGATCGTCAACAGTTGGTAGGGAAAGTTGTTGACTTCGCTTTCCAAGTATCATTGGGACATCTGAAAAGGACTTTTCAGACGATGTAGATGAGGGCGGAATGCACATGGTGAATGTATTTAAATTTACAGGAAGTAAAAATGAAAATAATTGGGCGCAATTAAATAGCGTATGTTGTAAAAACCTGCTCCAAAAAATAGTTTCGTGTAAATCGGATCTTAAACGTCGTTAGTGGGGCTAATGACATGAAGGAATATTAACGTATTATGTATTCCCCTTGTTCTTTGATAATGTAGATTGCGTATACTTATATCATACCCGCCAATTACCTGACAGAACCTGCTCAATGAGCATACCCGACATCAGATCAGGTAGCCGATATCCATCTCTGTCTCTCAATGATTCTGTAATTTAATTCAATTTTTTGGATAAATTTACGGACTTTTTTAGAAGTTTTTGAATAAAATTCAAGCAGATAAAGTGCTGGAGTGAATATAATTTTTCATTAATTTTTCGTCCAATCGAATTACACCCCGAAACACTAGACAAGGCTAATTGTCAATTATTTCCATATTAGAAAATACTTCCGCGAGGCTGTTTCATTTTGTTTTAAAAAGCCAGAATGAACCAAGAAAACTAAACGCTTTAACGCTGCGTTGTGCTATTGCATTCCAATTACCCCCATTGCATAACAACATTTGCTCAACTTTCTACATTTACTAGACGTATAGAAAAATAATTTCAAAGCTTTGGCGCCAAGGAGTCTACTTAAATCAAAACATTTGAATATAATTTGTTTGTTTTGTAGATTCAATTCAATGATTAAAGCGGTCATTCATTTTAAACCACTCCTAGAAGCTTGGGAGACTACAGTATTTTCTACGCAAATAAAAGCAGTTTATTTCTTTGTGTAACGATGAATACATAAATGATCAAGCTTCGTTTACACGATCAGTTTTCCCTTATGGCTTCCACTTATGTAAGGGAAAAGTTATCGTATAAACGCAAATTTGCTCGAGATAATTGCTCGTAAGGGAAAACTTACAGCCTCCGAAAATTTTAGTAAGTTGTGCGGTTAAGAAAATTAGTCATTAGGGAAATTATAGTCTAAGTGGTTCTTAGGACACGGTTAGACTAGTGATTGGTTCGAAGGTGATCTATCACATTTGAAAGAATTGCACGTCTAACCATCCAAGATAATTAGCTTATTTTACCGCTAGAGGAAATAGGGTCAAATTACTGTTTTTTAACTTAATTTTTGAGAATTTAGCAACCATAACAATAGTCTTTTTGGAATATAAATGCCTGACAATTTTAAGGCCGGGGCCCGTAGTTGGCCGGTTTTCAGTCCCTTTTGGCGAATATTTTGTTTATATATATATATATATATANTTAGCATTCCATTTTATTTTTATAAAAATAATTACCAAAATTCCCACCTGAAAGCGATTTGGAAAGTCAAACATATTGTAGGAAAGCTTTTTTCAACTTTTTTAACCTGATGTTACGCAAATAAACGAATCGTTGATAAAATGATGTTCGCATATATTACTATGCTTAGAAACAATGAAATCTTTACGACCCAGAGCTTCTATCCAAGAATCCCGAAGTCGCTCTTCTTTAGGGAAGGAAATTGTTGTATAAATTAAAGTATTGTTGCGGCATAACGCAACAAAATTTTATTGCAGTGGTTAGCAGGGAAGTTTATATATATATATATATATATATATATATATAATATATATATATTGTGTATATATATATATATATATAACTTTTGAAATTTAAACTAAACAATCTTCTACACAAGTCTGGACAACGATTATTTTCTCTTGTTTGGAGCCTTCTAAAACAAGCACAGAAATCGTAAATGACTGTTTTAATTAGAGTATATTTAGTTATCTAAAGGTTTGTACATTTACCAATAACTTGATTAGTTTTTATTATGTTTTGCGTTAAATTTAAGTTTATGTTAGCATTTTCATTTCTTTTAATGCGTTACCTTTAACATTCTTTCTTTTGATTTTATTCTTAGTTTTGTGCTATTCAGTAAGTTTTTCCTTATGAAGAAATATTTGTTGTTCAAGTCATTGTAGCCTTTATTAGGATATTTTTTAAAAAAATATTCTTAGAATTCAGTTCATATTCCTGCTAATAATGCCAGAATCGTTCGATTCCAGAATTACATAAGATTATAGCAACTTGTACTGTCTGACCTTGAATTGTACGGGTAAATTGAAACCCTATCGTGACTAGGCCATTGATCATTTCGTTCACTGAAATATGAATTGATTTTGAAGTTTTGGACATTATATGCTGTCTTTATTGTAAAAATGATTCACTTGTAATCGGATCAAATAATTTTTGTAATGCTTTACTATACATTTGTATTTTAGCTCTGCCTATCGTCCATTTTAATGAACAAATCGTTTTTTCCACATTTACATAGAATTTTCTCTAAGCCTATTAGCAAATTTGAAAATTGTAAGGCATTGACAGGTTTATTGGGGAACCTGCTTTAATGCAATATTGAAAATTTCTATTAAACAATGTTGTGTCTGAAGTTGATGAAAAGAATAAATTTTTTTCTTTGAAAATTTCGAATTTTTGAAAAATTTATATTATCTTCATATCTAATGTTCAAGTATTTATAAAGTTTTGATTCCATGGAAACAACAAAGAACTTTGAGTGTTTCTTGATGTGCAAAGATATTCCAAACCCATTGATCTGGATTAAATTCAAATATATTTTCAGCCAGGAAAATTATAGTAGGGGTGGATCAAAAAATATTACCAATTTTGAACATTACTGGAACTTATTGAATTTCATGTGACTTACCTTCGAAAAACAACCAGTAGTTTTTACTCTTTTATTGTTGTCAACCTTTTCAAAGAATGCAATTGACAATTTTTTGAAGTTATGTGATTGGGAAGTAACGAGGGCTACCAAATAAATAAACATACACCAGTCTCCATTAAATTTATGTTAACACGTTAAATAAAATGTGGATATTTGCAGTTTGCTTAAAAACGTATAAACACATTTTTCAAGTAATTTTGTTGGCAAATAGCTAATAATCGTAGTTTAGGATCCAACAAGGGCTATTGCTTTGTGACATTCGACAATGCTGATGACGCAAATCGTATTGCCTATTCTCACGAAAAGTTCATTCTCAAGGATAAGGAACTAAAAATTGGACCAGCTGTAAGAAAGAGTACCCCACCGATTAACGCAAATGCTTTATATGAACAAATGGTTGCTAACGCTAATCAAATGTTCAGCTCAATTAGCCCTTTGGTCACCGATGCATCGATGTATTATTCGCTGTATTCGTCTTTATTCAACCTACCTTATCAACTAGGGTAATTTTTGTAACAAAACGTCTTAGACTCTTTTATATTTAGATTGACTTCTCCACCGATGACCAATGCTTGCCTATACTCGCCTGTTGGTCAACAGCCAATGCAGGCCATTTTTCCGCAAAACCAATCGCAAATGATTTCTGCTCCTTCAAGTCCATCACCCAGCAGTGATCAAGTATAAATTTAAAAGTCTTGTAAAATGCAGTATAACACATTTGAATAAACTAATTACTTACCACACCAGCTTCATCATATAAATATTTAATGCTGAGATTGTTTAGTTTTCCGGCCTATTGTCCCAAATTTGTGAGGTTTGGAATTGGAAGAAAATGTTAAATATGCATAGAATTAACACTGTTGCGCTTTAACTTATAAGTATTTTTTGACTTTCATCTGTATTACTATTTACTTTGAAGTTCAAATTTTGAGCAAAGCAATGTTATCCGTCCACTATTTACCAAGCCATTTCATTTAATTTCATTTTCCAAAACGTTTTCAAAGATTGTACTTTTGCTACAAATAATTTATTTAGTTTTTGCAAAATTAATGCCGCTATGAATTTGAATTATTCACGGTTTTCACCCGTCGTTATTCAAGTTGTTAACGATAACACCAAAGTGATCATGTTTTCTTATATATTAGTATTTATTATTTTATAAAGTGTCTCATGTTCGTTTAGAATGGTAGTGGCAAAAAAATGGATTGTTCATACTCTGGACCGATGCCATCAATTATAAACAATGGTTATCCAGTAATAACAAAGAATTCTGAAGTTCATTATCCTACAATAATGGGATATACTCCATATGTTTCCAACTCGCATATATCTAAGAATCTAATCGAATCAAGCAATTAGTTGAAATTTTTGTGATTTTATATTTTTTGTATTTTTACGATATTAAATATAATCGATGTGTAAATTACTACTACTATTATTGATCTGTTCACAACAAAACGTTCATTTATTAGTTTATAAACAGATCTTGCATCAATGAACATTTGAAACAATTTCATTTCTACATTTCAGTTATTTTTATTGCTGAGTGGCTTTAACTCAATATAAAAATCATCGATTAAACTTTTTGACAAAGCCATAAATGATAGACTAATCGCAACACTGTTTATATATAGCAAAGTATTGAAAAATTTTTTAATCAATTGAATCATTGCTTTGAAAAACAAAAGCATTTAGGTATGTGTAAAAATCTAATTCGCATTTTCTTGTTACAACCTTCGAAAGCAGTATGAAAGGCGATATATTTCATAGATTTATTTAATAAGCAATACTTCGAAACGATCAATCTTAATCAAAGGATGTAGTTACCAGTTTAACTGTTTAAATATAAACGATTAACTAGTTGGTTTACCATCATTAATTTCTGCATATTGAGAATGGATTGACTTAACTATGTCTTACTTTTTGCTGAATTCATGGTTCCTTGAAAATTCAAAAAGGCAACGAATACGATTAGCGGTGTTTTCTTTACAGTAATCAATGCATGATTTTATCATATTTTGGACCGTGGTGTGCGTTGTTTTTGGATTGAAAATTGCTTAAAATACTTAATTCTTCTAAGATGAAAATATTCTAGTAAACTTAAATAATTCACAGGTTGAATACTTAAAATTGCTAATCTAGATCATCAACATCTTTCTTATTAACCTTAGCAACCAGTAATGACGCAATTTCTGGGTAAACCATAGACTGAAAATGGAGTAAGCACCGCAACTTCTGATTGAGCTGATCAACACCCAAACAGAATAGTTACTTTATTGAATAACGAATGATCAGACATCTTGAAAAGTCAATAAGAAATAAATGCCATTTTTTCCTTCTGCATATTCATAACACGATACAGAGAAATTGAAATACAATTTAATATGCAAACACGAGAATGTAGTAATACCGACAGAACTGTTACTTTCGTGTCCAAAACAAAGAGAGAGCCCCTGAAATTGATACCAACCAGCTGGGTAAGTTTTTAGGCAATTAAACGCAAAACTTTTCTCCGAGATATTGCAAAAGTCTTATGGTATCAATCACGGAAAATACCTCCAGTAACAACACAACAACATTCGTATCTTGTACAATCGGAGAAAAATGTCTGAGCTTACTTTGGGCATTGCCTCTTTCATCGATGGCAACTTCTGATATTCATTACAAACTAGGGCACATCACATTGCAATTGTATGTAAACCGTCTTCTCAGTCAATTTCGCTGCATAAATACATGTATAATACATATCCTATACTTTCAAATATCCTCAGGATCTAAGTGTGTTTTCTTAATGAGCCGTCACAATATTTTTTCGTATTGATTTAAATAGAAAATATTCTATTACAAATAAATCGAAACAACAAAACGTAGAGATTTACAAAATCAACATTACAAAGATTTTAAAACAATCACAATATTAAATTAGCAAAAAGGTTGTTCACTTTTATGATGAAATTAATAAATTCACATGCCTTTTCCCAAGATGGTTTGATGTCTGTTATCTATTCATCATTCGGTTTTAAATTAGTGAATGCTTTTATATACAACTAACAAACTGATATTACATCCTTTTTATCAATTTAAAGAAAGGAAAAGACCATTATCCATAAATCTAGATCAAATCAAAATGATTGGTGTCACTTCAGGTAATGGCTTGCTCCAGCTAAGTGATGTTTACCTCCAAGCTTTGAAACTGCATGGTGTCGTCTAGTTCCACGAATGCAAAGGATCATGCTTCGTAGTAAGGAGAATCCAAGTTTGCACCATATGCAATTTCAGGTTGTGGACTAATCAGTATGTCTTTTCTCTGAGATTAAACCACAAAGTTGTTTTTAAAATTTATCAGTGAGTGACGATGCATCACCTGATGCACTGAACATCAATGATGTGAATAAGGCGTGTTCGATTTCTAGCACTTTCTGCTGGTATTGTCTTATTTTCTCGGTTTCATGAGCCCTAAAATTTCTGCTGCAGTTCTTCGAGCATTGGTGGTTTCTCAAGGGTTGAATACCTTTACATCAAAGAATGTGTGTTGGCCATAGCTCCAGAATCCAACGGCAGAGATGTCTAGCCTAGCTCCATCAGTGTGATTAGAAGGAGAGGGTAGAGATTCCGTTGTTATTTACGTGAGATGAGGTTCTTTTTTAACATCAATGCACACTTCGGATAATGCTTCGGACAGTATGTCACGCATTTCATTATGTCGTCTTGCAACAAAACCACCAGTGGGACAAGAGAGTGCATGTGCAATAGAGAATCATTCATACCTCAAACAAATGCTATCTCTAAGTTCTCTTTTGTTGAGATGAAAGCCTTCTTCTTCTATTGGAAGGGCCGTTAGCCAGGAAAAGCAACCTTTGCGTGTTATTGTTTTAATAGCATTTTGCTGATCTTTATTCAGTTTCTCTAACATCTGTTGACACTTAGATTCGATTTTATCACGTTTTTCTTTTAAACAGATTTTCAAGAGGTTCTTCTGTTCAGCTGCAGTAGTCGGTAATATTTTGTACGATTGTGATAAAATTAAGCTCTGCTAGAGAAATCATATTCTTCACAACAAGTCGAGACTGGATCATTAATACCTAGGCCACCAAATTTGGTCGGTAATTGTAAAAATTGAGTCAGATTACAGTCTAGATCTTTACCAAAAAACTTTGGAAATAGTTTTAGTTTGATGTTATCCTCAAGAGCCCTGAAAGTTTCGGATTGAGTCTTTGTAACTCTTTGTGTAAACGACAATTTGAATTGGATGCTCTTCGAGAAACACGAATATACC
The DNA here is from genome assembly GCA_900660155.1 of Hofstenia miamia. Lineage (NCBI taxonomy): Eukaryota > Metazoa > Xenacoelomorpha > Acoela > Hofsteniidae > Hofstenia > Hofstenia miamia. The sequence goes on along the minus strand of CABFPE010000698.1, from coordinate 368,327 downwards.
GCATGTGGTTGAGTATCCGCAATTTGTGAGACCTTATTGGTTAAATTTGACCATTTTTCTGCCTTAGATTTCATTTGTTCAGTACAGTAAAAGTCAGTGCCTACGAAGCCACCTAGGTATTTGCTCCTTCTGTGTGGAAAAGCATACCTTCTTTGCCGAAATATTTGTTAGCCTTGTCCAGGTGTTCGGGCTTAACAAGANTAAATTTGACCATTTTTCTGCCTTAGATTTCATTTGTTCAGTACAGTAAAAGTCAGTGCCTACGAAGCCACATAGGTATTTGCTCCTTCTGTGTGGAAAAGCATACCTTCTTTGCCGAAATATTTGTTAGCCTTGTCCAGGTGTTCGGGCTTAACAAGAAGGACGGTTTTCGAGGGCTTGGGAAAGTAAAAAAGTTTTAGTCCACGTTTCTTAAGCATCTTCCACCATGATAAGACATCCTGAATATTGCCTCCACTAGCACCGACATCAGCATAGAATATGCGCCTTACTGATGGACTTCTGTTATCATATACCAGTGGCAGTGTTGCAATGCTGTACATGGCCATTGCTGCAACATGAAACTTTTTTACACCTAACTAATAGAACGAGTGAAAATTGATTGAAATTCTTAAGTGGGGTATTATTTAACACGTTGAATTACAGGGACGTCGACAGGATTTTGTGACCGAGGAGATTTGAAAATACCTTCGTTTTTACATTTTTTTAACATTTTTAGTGAACATTTTTTGATTTCACCCCTTAAAAGCAATTTGAATACCTAACTGAGGACATTCCACTATGTACCCTTGCAAAAGCCATTACTGAATTTTCCTGAACTCGATTATAAGTAGCACTTTAAATCTATAAAGCCCGATGGAATATTATAGTAAAATTTCATAACAATAAATTTAGTAGAACAATGGTACTCTTCCACTTGACCACCCCAGTATTTTTCACTGGCTCCAAGAAGATGGCACTGTTTCTTAGAAAACGTTATAGGCGACTTTTCTGCTGAAAACCGAAAAAAGTCTGTTTTCATTGTTTTCTCAGTTCGGCGTCGGTTTTCTTTGTATACCGACCAGCACTAATTACAGATTTTAATGAATTTGATTAACAATTTTTGCTACAATTGAGGACCTTAACACTAGCGCTCCGAAAATTTAATACACTCTTTAATTCCTAATCCGGTCATAAATGACCGGTATTTGTGTAGCATTTATTACAGTGAGATTTATACAGGCATTTAGGTTCATATTTAATAGGCACTGCTACTACTATCTGATGCAATATCCCACATAATTTGATTAAGAGCCCGCTTTGCTGCTTCTGTTGCCATTAATTTTTAACTAAAACGATCAAAACTGTTAAATACATGCTCAATATAAAGTATATTACTGCATAAATATGACTACACAAACACATGCATGAAATGTTTAGTCTGGATCTGTTTTCCAAAAATGTCAACAATTCGTACTTTGCAGCAGAATTAGTGAATATAGGTGTTAACTCTTAAAAATTTTTACATGTAGGGAAGTAGTTGTTTAACAATTGCATCAAAAACCGTCGCAAATGACCGGTTCGGAGTTCTAGTGTTAAAGCTTTACAATCTTCCTCAGATGAAAATATGTTATATATTCCGATTTTTTACATAAAATATCAAGGCCTACTACAAAACGCAGAGCCAACTAAAATGAGGATATTAAGAAACTCGCTCACAGGCCAGCACTTGTGCAAGGAAGTTGTTTTAAGAATTAAATGCAAATATTTTGTAATTTTAAACATCGCTACAATTATTAAAACATTTGCTTTAATACTTTGACGTATATAACATTTCAAAGCATGACATTTTTTTGAAATGCTACTTTCTAATTGCAGTTTCCATTATTACGAAGACTATAAGAAAAAATAAATTAAAATAAAAATTTATCCCTGTTTTAGAAACTGCGTCTGAAAAGTCATTGATATGCATTAGGAGTAAAGAATACAAAATCTATCTTGATAAGGCCTAAAAACTTGGGTCTCTGTAGACTCAGTATGTGTGAAGGGTTAAATGATTTTGTGTAAAAATATTATTAAAAGTTAGATAATTCATAACAAACATTTAAGATTAGAGAAAAGCTTAGATATATTCATTGTTATTTTTATTACAAAAAATCACCAGCTCATCACTAAAGTAGGGCTGGACAGTATTCGTGATAAATAGAACTGGGGATGATAGAAATATAGAAATATAATTAAATGTATATTTTTACTATTTAACGGTTGGTGTAGACATGGGGTGTCCACCACACAGAACTGATTTTATTTGTAATGGTGAAATCTTGATTTATGACTTTGTTAATGTGGTTAAAAGGAATGCTAACGTTGTTTTTTATAAGAAATTGTTGCTTCCATGATCTATTATTTTGAAATACTTATTAGAGCACATACATGGGTGTTAGACACCAAGCATGGCTTCTGTGTTCTAATTATGAAATATGTGAACAAAAATCCTTTTTGAGATTTGATGACATTCTAAGAAGGGATTGAAGTGATTCTCTAACACCAGTTCCAAAGATAAGGGACGATTTTTTCTTGAATTTGAAAGAGTGAACAATTGCTAGAATTCCATGACCGTGTAAAATTCCGACAATACATTGCTTCGAACTGTTGTATTGGTTACGTTAACTCATAGTTGCCTAGGATGTACTGGCACACTAGTTAATATTTACCATGATGCGT
>CABFPE010000698.1:342294-354347 GCA_900660155.1 Hofstenia miamia | reverse complement strand
GCTATAAATATGTGGAATGAATTACCAAAATACATTAAACAAATAAGTAAATTAAAAAACTTTAAAATGAATATTAAAAAATATTTTTGCACTTATAATATAAAAAAACTGAAATGGCGAGGTTATAAATTTTATAATCCTGATTACTCTATTAATAGAAACTAGCCATCGCCATAGCCCAAGTTAACCACTTTTTATTTGTAAATATTCGTTGTTTTCTTTTTTTTGTTTAGTTTTGTATTACTTTCTTGACGCTTTCGGAATTTGTTATCAGTATTTCTATTTATTGTTAAAACAATTTCTGAATATAGATTTTTCTTCTTCTTCTACATTTGATTAAATATTAGTCTTTCAAAAACTTTACTTATTGATTGAAATAGGCCTATAATTAAGTGGGCACGTTTCATCATTTTTTGTAAAGCGGAGCAAAATGTGCTTCTTTTAAGCAATCTGGGAATGTTCAGGATTTAATGCATTCATTAAAAATATAGTTAAGGGGAATGCTAATTGAATGTGCAGTTTCCTTAAGTATCCATGTGGGAATATTTGACGGCCCACTGGATTTGCCGGATTTCAATTTGTTTAAAGCTTTGAGCATTTCATAATTAGTCGTAAATCTAAAGGTAAAATCGGGTGCACGAGGCTTTTCACTTTCTACAAATTTTACATTATCCCCAGAATAATTGGCCTAATTTACGAATGATTTGTTTAAAATATTGGGGATGTGATAAGGATCCTTCTGCAATTTGCAGTAATCGTCTGTTATAGCTATGATCTTATTGGTGCCACGTTTATTGCCATTTGTCAGATTATGAATAAAACTCAATTTAGATTTTTGGGATAGCATTCCGTTATATTCTTTTTTTATGTACGCATTATAGGCCTTACGATTTTCTGTTACAAATGTTCCTAGCTCACTTATAACGGTTAAAATTTACTTGATTTTTCGCGCGAATAAGTGTTTTACAATCGTCCGTAATGCACCCTTAAAATATTTGAGTTATCTCTTGCTTTAGATTTATTAGGATTTGATAAAATACGTTGTTCAGGGTAATATAAGTTTACATAATGTTCAAGAACTTCTAAGAGCTTACCCATTATCGCATTGGGTTCAGTTGCCGTATAAACACATTGCTAGTTTTGATTTGTAAGTAAAGATTTTAGTTTATTTAAATTATCATTATTTCGAATACCGATTGTAACCCATTTTTTCGATATAATTTCATTAGTCTTAGGTACACTAATTGATACTATGCAATGATCTGAGAAAGGGCACTCCGTTGAGTAAAATTTAAAATTAGAATCAGATATTTCGGATGTAATGATGCAGTCAATTATTGTCCGAGAATTATGAGTCAGTCTAGTGGGAATTTTCTTTTTTGCAGAATTCAAATTATACGCGTTTAGTAAAGAATCTAATTTTCAGAGTCGACAAGATAGTTAATATTCCAATCTCCGAGCAAAAGAACATCCTTATTTTCAGCACAAGCGATGGATAATTCAGTTTCTATTTGCTTGATAAATTCTGTCATATACATTTTTGAAGGGCAATACGACACATTGAGTAATTGTTTTTTGTAGTGGGAGGTTCTAATTGGATTTTTTAATTCAATCCAAAAACTTTCAAACTTAGAATTACAATTTGCGATATTATGTCGGAATTTTGGATTTTGGGAACAAGGAATAAGACACCGCCACCTTTGATCTTTTCTAAGGATTTGTTTGAAGCTCTATCTCTACGAAATATTTTGTAAATCTTACTGTCAAGTGACCAATTTGAATCAGGGTCATCGCTAGATAACCAAGTTTCTGAATTGGAGTATTTAGCAGAGAGATTCTGAAGATTTATTTGGACATAATTAATCGAATTACTGGTGTTTACTTTTGAGGCAAATGTTTCATAAAAAATGCTAGGACCCGGGTTTTTTTTCTGAATTAAATATTGAAATGGTAACGCTATTCAAAAGTTTGGAAAAAATTCTCTACCTGTTCAAAGCACTTCTCTCTTACGGCACGCTTAATAGTTTTCATTTTATAATTTGTACAATAAATGTTTGCAAGTTTGTTTTACTATAATTTCACTTAGTTGCAAATTGATTTTACTTAGTTACAGACTTTACTCTTTGAATATCCAAATAAGTTCTTTTCTTTGGTGATGATTCTAATTTAATGTTCTCTTAAATTCTTTAATTACAGGTGATGATTTATTCCATAGATATATGCAGTAATTTATGAAACAGCTCTTTACAATTATTTTGGTAAATTTCAATTTTCTATAGCACTTGGTTCTAACTTGAAGTTTTAATGAAATTTCTTTGATCTAATTAAAAAATATTTGTAGTGATTTTATTTTTTCTAAATAGTATAATGAAACAAGATTGTAAATTCTTCTGATATTTTTTGATTACATTTTTTACATATGATAGCTAAACTCCAATTCAACATTCAAAATTATTTTTGATCACTTAGGTAAGTTTGTCAACAGACATGATGAATATAATACTGAGGCAGAATATATGATTTCAATATTATTTTCCATTTAATTGATATAGAGCTTTGTAATTTACGGAGGACCTTAATTTCTTAAGCCATTTTTATTAATTTTTTTAAATATAAATTTGTTATCAAAAATAATCCTAGTTATACAATTTTGTTTTCTTCAATGGTCTTATTGTTTACTTGTAGCCTTACTTTCTCATTTCATTTGCTTAGGAAATTGCTAATATTGTTTCTTAGAAAGATTGTATCATATGGGATATTTGCTTCGATATTCCTTTTTTGGTAAATATGTTCAGCTTTGTTCAAGCTGCTGAATTTTGCCGACGCATGGGGAAAAATTTAAATACCACTTTAATGAATATGCATACAACGTCAGTGCAGATAGTTTCAATTGGTAAGTGATTAAGCAAAGTCAAATTTGTTTATCGTGTATTAGGATTAATCGAAATGAAATAAAGTGAATTTGCTATCATTTGCACCTCTACTGATTTTAGTGAAGATATTCCCCGCAGTTAGTTTGAATGTCATTTGATTTTCAGATATCAGCAACTATTTGGAGATACAATTTCGATGTATCAAATGTATATCAGTGCTTCCGCGGCATATTTTACACAATAGTCAATGCATTCCCCTCCTTTTTTGAAAGTAACAATTTTAGGCACGATGTGCGAAATATATTTATAAATCTTTAAACGAAATATTACAAACTCATTCATTATAATATATACAAATATACAATTCGCCAAAGTAAAATTGATAATTCTAGACAGTTTGCTGTTGGGGTCGAGCTTGCTTGACATCGTAAAATGTTGGGGAACCCAGTGATTTCAACTCTGAAGTAGTTGACGAAAACGGCGAACGTACGGAAATGTCAGAAAAGGACGACTTAGGAGGGTATAACTTCCAATCCGCAGGAAGAACCGTAGGCTAAACATAATAAATTCAGGAATCAAGACTGCCCAATATTCATCTTTTGTTAAGACCCAATCAAACGTTTACAAATTGTTACTGCGATTTCTTAACATTTAAATTCGATTGTTGAATTCATTCAGAAAATTAAGTTTGGCATTAACACTATACACTTACAATCTTAATGTTAATGCAGTACCATAAATTGAAACGAATTGAGTTCAAGAGTAATTACTTACTTTAACATCTGGAGGTGTTTCTACTCGTTCAACTGACGTCTCAAATTCAGAGGAGGCTCCGTTTGTAAATGGGGTTGCAATGAACGCCTGTGAATTTTCCAAACGGGTGATCAATCGCTCGTCTTCTTCACCAAATTCACCACCCATTAAAGTGGGTTCACCCACAACCATCACATCCTAAATAGCAAGAATCAAGCAACCATCAAATGTATTTTAGAAAAGACTTGCTTTATCAAATCATAAATTATAAATGCCACTTTTCTAAATATTAAATTAACAAAATTAACGTAGCTTGTAAAATTTGGTACATGATTAAGGTGGATTTTAACGTTTAAAAAATATTTGCCAATTCCAAGATACTTCCAATGCAGGATTACACAATTGAACGAAAAATAGTTTCCATAGACAAAGGAATGATTTCTACTGCTGTAATACAATGACAAATTAAACAAATCAATATTACCAGAAAACCACATAGGTTCCTATAAATGGAAACTCAAATTGCAGGTGATTTCCTGTATGTGTTGAAATATCATATGCTTTTAGACTTGATGATTTGGTTAGCTTAAATTCTTGAACAATTTTAAAACAACCAACTCTACTTGAAACTATTACAAATATTCTCAACCTAAACAGTAATTTTAGGTAAAAGCCACAAATTCACTTTGTCAAAAAATTAGCCTCTTAACCTTGCATCATTTTAATTAGAGATCCTGTTACTGATGCCGACTATAAGCATCTTGAATGTGAAAATTCCTTGGTATAGCGACAGTTGATAAATCTAGTTAAAATTTCAAAGGAAATCAGTCTAACAACATGTAAATGTTGTCACTGCATGCAATAAATTCAAGTCTAATTTAAAATGTCAACTTGATTCATCCGATTTTTCACGAATGGCAACATACATTGCGATATCTGTTTAATCCCCGCGGGATATCCACCGCTGCTCCACAAAGCCTAAGTGCATGCAAAGAGGTAAACATTGAATTCAGTCATGGATATGATTGTACTGAGGATAGTATTTTGATAATTTCACATGTTCACAATGGTTAATGTGACTGCTTCAAATTATTGATGATAACCGAGTAGAAAATTAAAGAATATTTTTATAAACAAGCACGCCAAGAAACAATTTGGTAAAAATCGCCGGGATACCAAGCTTAATTATATTGTGAATTTGAGTAAAATTGGCCGGTTAACACAACCGTTGAAATATAAAATTTGGAAGCAAATGATTTTGAGGTAAATATTTCCTCCATAAAACTCTTCATCATACTCAGTTTTAATAATAAATCAAATTGTAATTCATGCAAGATTAGTGTCAGGTGCATTATACACACCCACTGTTTTTAATAATTGAGAACATCAAATTATAACTTCATTCTGGTTAACTTTTGCCTCCTTAGTTTCCGATATGACAAGTTTCGCTACAATTTAATCAAATACAAAAAGGACATAGGTAATGTATTAAAAAATGTTGGCGCAGATGGTGCATTTGCTTTGCAATGAAAGATAATTGACAAATGATGAGAATTTAAAACTGGAAAATTTTATAATTATGCAAAACGTTTTTAACCGTATAAATGCTAACAATTCCATTCATTAGATAGTAATTTAAAATCTAAAGAGGTTAATAGCTTTCATAAATGTACTTTTGCCTTTAAGAGTTACATTAAAGCATTTGAAAATCTATCATTGATATAATATCTGAAGTTACTAAAACGCATACATTAACATATATGGTAGAACACAAATTCCCAAACTGATTTATTCTCCTCATTCAAGCACATTAAATTAGTCATTTTTCTCTTCATCTACATGGGTAATATTGGTGATGAGAAATCTGCAACACTCACATTAAATAAGTTAAGTACGATATTCAGCAATTATTTTCAAGTATTTTTCGTGCAACTAAGAGTAGTTTAGAAATAAATTGTTTATTACCAAAGGGACATCATGTTTCGGCCTATATAATGCACTTTTTGATAAAAAATAATTTTAGTTGCAGGATTGAAACTATATCAAGTTTTTCATTGAATCTCCGAATCATAGCAGAGTTCGAACCGGCCGGAAATTTTATGGCAGGTAGTTAGCTATTGTATTGGAAATATACTATGCAAATAAAATTTACCCCCTCCAAAACCGGTATACATATATAATCTGTTTAAATCTAGAAAATTTTACATATTATAGAAAGATCTGATAATGCATAACACAATTTTCACATTTTTATAACTATATAACTTTAATCAGCATTTCGTTTTTCAATGAATTTAAATTACAATACTTCAGTTCGTTTAATTAGTATTTCTTGCATGATTGTTAAAATATAAAAACTAGAAGTAGCATTATAAATCATAATGCCGGTTCCATCTCTTGGTATTATTAATAATCCTGCTTCAAATTATTGCAATCTGATACTGAAAGAAACCTTTACCATATGTGAGGGATAGTTGATCACTGACAAAATTCACTTGTTGCAATACATGTGATGCGATGCTACAAATACTCTTCAACATTTAAATGATTGATAAATTATTTTCTCTACTAATAATTCTCTGCAGTATAATGAATTTAAACAAAAACCACTTATATAATCAAAACCAAGCTGTTGTATACACTATAAAGTTAAGGCCAGTTACAATCAAATATTGCAACAACAATTTCAAATACACTCGTGTATTTCATCGACACCCTGGAAATTACAATGACAACATTGAAAGTAAAAACCTGTAAATTGGATTTAAAATTTTTAGTGCAGCTATAACAGCTTACTTTAAAACCAAATAGCCAAGGTCACTGGTACTATATTTAAAAGTTACTAAAGCCTTAACTTAAGGAATCAAGTAGAGATAATTAAGGCTATAGATTGCCATCTCTGCATAAAAAGTAATTTAATTAGACAAAAGAAAAGGGGACAATTTATACAGAAAACAATCCAAGGATAAAAGAGTTTTGTAGTTATAGAGCAAAAGCAACCCAAGGTCGAAATATTCAAATTTTATTAAATTACAAAATATATTTACTACTCAACGTTAATTCAATACATCTCAAATATATGTGCACCCGCGGTAGTTAAGAACAAGCATCTGTTTTGGTTACTCGTGTTAAAACGAAAAAGTAAACATCAGAAATTATGGTTGCAAACCACGAATAAATTTGGTTTTACATCAATTGTCCAAATATATTCTGGTTATAAAGCAATTAGCCAAGCAGCAAGGCGTCTAGAAGAATCGACCACTTAAAACATACATCCAATTGAACGATTTAAATTATCAACTTTATTATATTTTAATAAATATACATTGTAAGTAACTTACTAGTTTTTTACAGAAATATTTTTGTGCTATTATTTTATATATAAAGTACAATAAATTTATAATTAAAAGTTGAAGAAAAGTAATAGAATTTCATAGAAAGTCACTTCTCAAATTAAATGTTGGTTAATATTTAAATAAATTAGATATTTGTATTTTAAATCATTTTGAAAAAATAAGTTTAATTTGCACGACTACAAATTCATGTAATAGAAGGCAGTTCTGATGTCTTTGTAACATTTTATGTCAAGGAGTTCTTGTCAAGACATGCCTATATGCAATTGACCTATCTTTCTATTAATATTTTATTGATTTTAATGCAGCATCAATTATTTTGTATTCCCTACACATGTGATAGTATCCCCGCCAAATGTGATGGTTAGATTATATGATTATAATTGCAATCACCACTTACTGGTGATGCGATTTTGTAGCTGAACATATTCTAACCGAAACCCAAAGATAGATTGTGTATATACATTTATTTTATCATGTTTTTCACATACATCAGTTCACTCACGTTGATTGAATCCCAGTTTCCTAAGAAACATGTTCATTGATCCTTCATTCTGCTTTTGTAAATTTGTAAAATTTGCAAACTGTTCCACGCAGTAGTTCAATTGCAATATAGAAATTCAACGGATTATGCAGTTGCTTATGGTATAATTAAAATTTTAGCATTATTTGAAAATAATAAAGCGCTAATGAGTAAAACAGCTGCGTCTTTAAATTTATTGCATTAATGCAACACATGTTGAGTTCTTAAGTGACTCATTTTGTGAAGGACAAACGATGAAAAAATTCCATACTTATTCGATTGAAATTAAAACTGGTTACAAACAAAAAACTTGCAAACATATTTCTTATAAAAACAGCTTCCTCTAAAATGATACTCCGAATAATCAGAATCCATTAAGTTCAACCAAGGACGCTCTAAATATTTATTATTTAGAGCGTCCTTGGTTCAACACAGATTGATATTGTTGAACTACATACTGGATTACAGATTTCGCAGACATTTCTTTCAATCGTTTTACCAACATTTCCCTTTTCTATAGTTCAAGATGAACTACATATTTTTAAAAATTCGCGAATCTTAGAATCTGCATATCAAAATTAGTACACAAAATTCGCTTCTAAAATTAAAATAAAACCGCCGAACAAACTCAATAATGAACACCAAAATCGCACACTAAAAAACTGAAACTGTGCCTTGGATATTTGAATTGAATATATAACATTTTAGATATGAACATTTTAGGCAATTCATTAATTTTATCAATTTTTAATTAACTTTATTTGAAACTAAAAACTCAATTTTAACGATTATTCTTTACTTCCTGTAACGTATTCTCAATTATGATTTTTCCACTTGTCAAAAATTTATTTATTACACTTATTTTTCTGTACTTGACACCAATGCTAGTAATCGGATGAAAAATGACGTATTTTTAATACTTTATCACAAATTTAATGATCATGATAGAGCTGCGTTGAATGGGATATTACAGATGCTATACAGATGAATGAAATTCAATTAATACAACTTTTTAAATATTCAACTAGAGAAAAACAATCTTATATTGCTCTCGCTGTTCCAGAGGTTGCGGACAGAAAAAAATAAAATGTATACTTGATGACTTTAAAAATTAGAATGACGTCAAAGTAAAGCACTAGCTATTCATTAGTAATTAACTGGTGGCAGAAAATCCATTGACGCACTTGGAAGTCGGACAACTAATCACACACCGGACATAAAATTAATTCGCGCTAAGAATTTGCGATATTAATTAATTTGATTTCCTATAATCGAAAATGAGGCGGAAATGAAGAGTGATTGAAATGCACTAAATAAGTTACTAAAATTAAAACAAAACTAACAGTAGTAAAAGTAAATAGCCTTGAAACATTACGTAACTTTCGTGGCATACGTAACTATGCTCCAAGTACCTTTACAACCAATAATTTCAATGTAAATTTAATATTACTTTTGCATTTTTTACGGATATAAGTTGAGACAAGAAAACCACCTCCATAGCTATTGTTAGCTTTCAAAAAAATTGTACACAGCCAGTGACGGATGCATTAGACAGTCTGAAGTTATCTATAACAATACCTTCTTAATACTCATGAAATGGCTTTTCGTTGAATCAGTTCTGAAATAATAAAAATGTTGTTTTGAAAATGTTTTGTTTAAATGCTTACATTGATGCTTGAAAAAAAATTATTTTACTACACTCGAATATCTTTCATTGTTCCCGGATACGTGATACCAATTGATTTTGGGCATCTTCTCAAAATGTCGACTTCCAGTTCCTAATGTATTAACACGCATTTAGACTGCAGGGTTGAAAATTATGCAATATAGTAAGACTTTAGCAGCGCATTTATAGGTTAAATTACTCGAAATGTCACCCAATCACAATCATGCCACACAAATTTATTTATGTTCTTCATTTTGGGGTACGTTCAAGTCTTCTGACTTCTCTCCATTTTGCCATTTGACATGTGCAAGTACTTAGCGTGCGTAACATTCGATAGTAACTTACATTTCAAATTCCAGTATTTTATATTATTAATGAATTATTTGAAAATTGCCTCAAAAAGTACTGGATTTTAAGCAGACATAGACCATTGTTAAGATCAGATTCTAAGCTATTTAAAATGACATGTGTTTGATTTTCATGATTTGTTTGTAGCACGTGATATTTGCGCTCCACTGCAATTAGGCATTAATTAACGGAGGTCATAACGGTTAATTAACGTTAATTGTTTTTCATTGAACATTTTCTTTCCACAAATCGATATTTTCACAATTGGTTAAAGAAGTTGACTACCCTTAAAATATATAAATAAATGAATGGGCAAAATGATTTTTGTCACATTGTGCAGCAAATAACGCTTGATATAAAAGATAAAACATCCTAAATGCAATTTACCTCATAAAAAATGCAAGAAATCAAACATTTCCACATATTTTTACTCATTAACCGTATCCTGGGGGGGACTTTTTATCGAAATTCCATGAGTCTTTATGGATTATTTACCTGACATATGGGCTTTTAACCCGAATGGAGTACTTTGATTCACTATCTACACGTGATAAAATGCTTGCTAATTTATTTAATCTAAATGAAGAATTATTAGGCGTGCCATGGGAGTGGTGTGATGTGAAAACTTATCTTGTGAGGATTCTTGTAGCGATTTTTAGAGCAATAATTCTAGAAATTATCAAATCGCAAACATTAAAAAATAACTTTACAGAATACGACGACGGTGAAGAGAGTGAATAAGCTGTAAAATGATATTTTAATCTTGTGTATAAATATTATAATATGCATTGATATACAAGTTCAAATGGCTAGTAAGTGACATTTTGTTGTAATTATGAAAGAAATTGAAATAAAACTATCATAATGTCTATGGTGTTTTCTATAAAATTCAGAATTGCTGCTTACTCGCACCATTTACCATTGGGTTTGTTATTAAACTGCGGATAAAATGTAATGATCAACTGTCATTTTATCGAATATGATAAAAGGCAATTTATAATGGAACAGCAAACTAAGAGGTGTTGCTCTGATTAAAGTGATTTGCAAAAAAGGCGGGAAGACGCGTAGGGCGATGGCGTTAAATCTAATTAAATTGATGAAATTAACGGCGTTTCCTGGTAATTAAAGAAACTAAGGGAAAAGAAAGAACGCTTGAAATGAACAAGTTAAAATTAATAAACCCCCTCTTGATATTATAACTCCATTAATAAAGGGAATAAAGAAAATCGAATTAAAATATAAATGGAAATTAATTGCTGTAGTTAATAAAACACTGCATTATTAATGTATACCAATTACCAGACAATGGCACCTTCAAAAACTAAATCTTACCATTTAACTTAGGTGAACAAAAGAAATAATCAAACTGGGCAAATGATTATTTGGACAAAACAGCAATCTGAGAATTATTTAGCCATTTCAACACGTTAAAAGTTTAAGTTCTAAACACTTGATTACAATATGTACACTAATAACGAATGTGACAATTTAGCAATGCTTCAATTAATAACATACTGTAGGTGCAGACAAAATTGAGTTAAGCAGGCAGTTTTTTCAAAAATCGGTAAAATTCTAGCAAATATATTCCGAGCTAATTTAATAAATTAAGTGCTGGAAACATTATTCATCCAGGTATACTTTAATTAAGTAATTGGTATTAATGCATAGTAAGTAATCAGTTTTGATTGGATTGTAAGTACCAGGTAAACAAGTACCAGTGGCTAAACGTACATATCACTCAACGACCAGTCACGAAGAACTTTAGTTGTTGGCCAGTGCTTCTCAACTACAACCAATTAGAGTGCACGGCAATATGAGAGAAAATAGTAAATAGAATTTTATGCAAATAAAATTCGATGAAAAGAAATGATGGCTATTAGGAGGATGCTTTGAAAATTAGTAGACCCAGTTGTCTCTCATTTTAGAGATAAAACAGAGTTAATGAGTTGGAAGGAGCGCGGAGTGTATTCATGGATGATTTACCACCTGGTCCTCTTATCACTCGAGTAGCGCGCTTTGCTCTCAATGCTCAGACACCGCTTAAATAATGTATGCAAATTTATTCTTAGAAACGCTCAGCATTACACTCGCAGTACGGTACCAAAGCAAGATTTTAAAACGAAGTTGCCTTTAACAATGACAGATCTATTAAAAGCGAAACTACTAATTCGGGTGGATAATTGAGTGGAAAACATGAACTAATTCAATTCACATTGCACATTCGTGAACAATCGAGACAGATAATTTATGAAAAATTAACCAAAGTACGCATGGAATGCCATTTTTAATGACTAATATCGAGTGATTGTAAATTATATATATATATATATAAATTAATATTTTAAAAAATTCATATTAATTTATAAATAATAAAAATTGTATGGCCTCGTTTTGAACCCAAATTGTGAAACTTGTTTAAAGAATTTAATTTAAGTATAAAGTGAAAGTCCCATTGTGTCCACGTCAGTGATCAAGCTAATTTAGTTACATGATAAAAGCCAAAGCGATATTTCAAACAGAAAGAAATTAAATTAGGT
>CABFPE010000698.1:326207-342273 GCA_900660155.1 Hofstenia miamia | reverse complement strand
TTCATATTAATTTATAAATAATAAAAATTGTATGGCCTCGTTTTGAACCCAAATTGTGAAACTTGTTTAAAGAATTTAATTTAAGTATAAAGTGAAAGTCCCATTGTGTCCACGTCAGTGATCAAGCTAATTTAGTTACATGATAAAAGCCAAAGCGATATTTCAAACAGAAAGAAATTAAATTAGGTAAAATTCACTGATTAGCAATTTCATGAGTGAAATCACACATAAACTTTTCACAGACAACATGGGCCCTTAATAAATATCTTACGGCATTCAATATAAACATTCACGAAACCCCAATAGACTCGTTTGCCTTGTACAACGCGATAAATATACAAATGGAAAGGTTTTTATTAACCAGTGCTCAATACGGGATTTTCCTACACTAGTTCGCTGATTCGATAACGTAAATATATGCAGCAATAAGCAAGCGATTATTACATTAGTTATCTGACCAAGAGCAGAAGTTGGGTTAGGTTGGTGAGAAGTAAATATTTATAAGAAAAACAATATCGTAAATAAATTACGATGCTTAACAGACTACCGTGAAAAACACATTGCATCATTTTCAATAATCAAATTCTAATGATCATATCGAAGCTAAAAAATCCAACAAATTCATGCATTTCAATATGGTTCATTTAGTTCAGTGAAAACTGAAAATGTTGTTTGAATACAAAGCATCATCAAACTCTGACAAATTAGCAAATTTATTCTACAGTTGTATTTCTTTACAGCACAATACTTCAATTTTTCTTGATAGAAGTGAATAATAGCGAATTATAACATAAACCAAGCTGAGTATATATTATTCATGAAATACATTGTTATTGAAAGTCAATTCACAAACTTGACAACCCCTAAACTCCTAACTCACTTTCAAAAGTGACAACACTATCTTGTCCACAACTTGGCTGTAAACTTTCGCATATATCTGAACTATAGATAATTGAAGGCAACTTATTTTGAATATTCCTAATTATAGACAACGATTGAGTTTAAAATCAATGTATCCCTGGCCTAAGATTAACAAATTCCCACTCTTAAAAGGCAAAGTATGTGAATGTGATGTATATTACATATAGTTTATAATTATTTAGACTTATATAATCAATTATGTGTTAAGAACTAATGGGCATTGTATTCAACTTGAAAAATTCAATTATCAGTTGCAACATTTATAAATGTACAGTGAACGAAACGAAAAAGCTTATGTAAACACTACTCCATTAGCAGGCAGACACACCGAAGTACAGTAAAACAAAACGATTTATCATCAAATGTTAGCAAACAAAAAGATTTGTGCGATTTAGATAGCCTAATTAGTTCAAGAGATTCAAGAAGCACAGAGCAAACTGCATGGTGGATAAAAGTACACAAGCTAGCAGTAAAATGTATGTAAATAGCTTTTTAATGAAAACATGGCGAAAAATTTACGGCTATACTACATTAAACGATAAATAATACATCATAAACTTCGAAACTAAAATTGAAACAGCTGCTTGCATAATAAAAAACGAATTTACAAATATAGTAAAATCAATGTGGAAAAAACAAAAGGGTAAAGCATTTATATATCAAATTACACTTACAACTTGTGAAGGATTAAAATGAGTGTTGCAAGTGCTATTACTGCGTTTCTTGGCTGGTGGGCTCATACTGGAAGGAGATGTCGTGGTAATTGGCTCTGAATTGCTTGCTACGCTACTGGTAATTGTCACCGTAGTGGACGCAGTGCTTGAGGCGGACGATGTCTTGCGCTTACGACGTTTTGTTGTAACACGAGCAGGTGGGTTAACCTCGCCTAAATAATTATAAACTTTCCCGGAATAAACACATTTGCGGAATTGTAATTTACAATCTCATTAAAAATTATGAAATTAAAAATCTACAGGAACAACAAAAAACTTAATCAAACGAAAAATTAATGCTTAATAACCATTAAAATTAATATAATTAGAAATGCTAACATGCTATAAATAAACAAACTATAACTATAGTATTATAAAGCACTACTATAAAATTCATGAAACTTGAATTTTTAAAGATTAATGTTAAAAACAAATAGAAAAGCATTCCAATGTTTTCCCTAATATTCATAAAAAACATACCATCTGATCTAAAATGAAAATCAGTAGACTGCAGAAAAACAAAAGGCATCTCTTGAAACAACCTTGTCAAACTGAAATTTACTAGAGACTGAAATTTTCAAATGTTTCTAGCATAAATATTTATAGACGCTAGTCGGCGCAAGTGGTCACCAATGAGATAAAAGAAAACACATAGCTAATTAAAAGAATGGGATGGAATTGAATAAATTTACCAGTGACCCTTTTAAATAAGGGCGTGGAGAGAATTTTATCACAAATTTATTCGGACGCTGGGGAAAATTAAAAACCATAACACTAGGTATAATTTGAAAAATTCATCAAATATAGTCAATCCACTGGATATCCACGAAGCAATTTGAAAACTTTGTCAGTTATTGCAAAAAGCGAAATATAAATTGACATTAATTTAATAGCAAATAATAAACTTTCAAAAACATTGAAAACCAGTATAAGACTTTTTTCATTTTCGAAATAATTGACAGATCGATCACAGGTAAGGACGCTGATAGCGGAGAAATGCATTTATAAGTAATTAAAACACACAAAATTCGTTGACAAAATTATTAAAAAAATGTATTTCAAACAAAATTCTAGTTTTAAAGAAACAAGAATTAACGTAAAATCTTATTATCCAAAAGCACATTTTGATGCGATAATATATTTTAGATTTTATGTCAGAAGATTTAGTTTGCATACAACGTAAAGATCAAGCAAAAGCGAAAATATTAGGTAGTAAAATTTAACATTTACCTGAATTTATTGATTAAATAATACAAAAGCGCTTTGCTATCATTGCATAATTGATTATACAAACGTTTTAAAAAAAGGATAGTGTAACAGCAACTCAGAAATTCTGGCAAAAAATTTCGAAAAATAAATAATTCCGTAGTCCCTTGAAAAAAACACTCCAGGTTACTTAATAAATAGATTGATTATGCAATATATTAATATCGAGGTCAATAATAATTGGGTCAAATCAATTATTCATTCCTCACCTGCACTTGAAGGAGATGAGAGAACAACTGGGGAGCATTTGGTAGACGGGGCAGATATTTTGTGCCATTTCTGAAATAAAACATCTTTCAAAGATTCACGCGGGGATTTACCAGAGATGCGATGGTGTGTCATCAACTCTTGCATGGGCTCCAAGATCAAACATAACTAAAACACGTACATGTACAACTAATGATAGAACATATGCATTTTTTCAATAATTAGCTATACATGTCCAGGTTTGTCATATTAAAGTTTAAAAAGTTTTAATCGTGCCAAATGCACAAGTTCTTCAATAAACCACAGTTGTTCAACTTTTTTCATAATACAACGGGAAGTTGATCCCTCTCCAAACAAGCTCTTTTCAGTTGTACAGTATCGGAAACACGATCAAGGGCCCTCAGGATTTGCTGCGATAAAATTGAGTGCCTTAGGTTCAATATTTGGTAATCTTCAGAAAACCTGACGGAGGACATTACACCATGTCAGCCATTTGCACACACCACTGAACATGATCTACTCTAAAACGGACAATGACGTTGCAAAATTACTTTTAATGCGTCATGCGAATTCATTTTTCAATTCTGATCACGAATATTGAAAATGCTTTCCTTAAATTAGCGAATACCGAAATCGAATTTCAAGTGATGTGCCCAAATAAATCAATTTTTGATAGCTTTGAGACCAAGGGAAGAGTAGCTTTAGCACCTTGCTGCTCGAAAGAGAAACCGAAAAACTGTACCGCCATTTTTCCAGAATGAAAACAGTGTACTCCCTCAGTTTGAATTTCAATTAAACAGAGCTTTACCGTAGGTCACCAACTACAGCGGACATTTGACTAATACATATTTGAAGACTTTGAAATATTGCTAGCAGAATATGCTTAGAGATATCTTGCGAACAATGACTGATAATCAATCGAAATAATTTACAATACCAAATTACATATTGCATCTGAAACTATTCTAAAGAAAAAAGAACTAAAATATAAAATCAAGAATAACGCACGGCCGTCATCAAACACTGGCAGTGGCGTACACAGGGGGGACATGGTGGAATGTCCCCCTCCGTCAGGTTTCCAAATTTAATTTTGATTGGATAAATCAAAAAATTTTTCGTAAAAAATTGAAAAATTTAAAATCTAGGATCGTGAAATGCTTTTTTTCGGGTCTATTTTCTCAATATTTTCAAAATTTTTCGCGGGGCTTTGCCCCGCATTAGAGAATAACAATGATGTCCCCCTGTCAGAAAATCCTGGGTACGCCCCTGAACACTGGCAATAACAATTTCCTGGTAGACTTTATGAAAAATGCAAATTATTCTTGAAAAGTCAACTCATTTATATATTTGAATATTAAAAGGATAAAAGGTTAAAAAGAATTAAAGTTGAAATAGCAATTTAAATGAAAATTTAAATTTTGATAGACATCACCGTGCACATATTTGCAACATTTTGTGGGGAAAACAATGATTTCAAAATTATTTCTACTCATTTAGGCTTCTTTTGACTAGCACTTTGTATTGATAATTAGGACAAAGTGATGTGATAGATAACCATGATGTTCAAAAGATTGGGCGCTAAAAATGAATTTTAAACACAATTTCATGCGCAGCTTTCATATGTAATTGATATAAACCATCAGCTATTAAATAAAATGTGGAACTAACTCTTAGATAGTTGAGTGTGTTCGGAGTAATGCCCTGACGTGTGATATTTTTGCAAACGGTTTCTAAAATTGGCGGTTCCTAAATAAATATCATTAAACGAGCATCACAGGGCGATTACTCACCGTCTGTTGAAGGTGATTTGAGACATATGAGCGTAGCAAGAATTCGGAATGATTTCGAATAGCAAAGTGCCAAGATTTGATACGTAAACCTTCGTCTAAACTAAACTCCAATGTCAACTTGCCCTCGGTAGTTACCTAAATATAACAATTTTGACAGATGACTATAATAAGTGACATAAAACATTACTTCATGTAACAACACTTTACACTCATATCTCCCGTGTCAAATATCCGATGAAAATATTGAAATTTCGTGTATCGGTATGTGATTGCGCATAATACAAATTCATGAGTAGTTACATTAAAACAAATTGTTAACCTTAAACTACTTAAGTTTAAACAATCTTTCTTGAATTAACAGATATCGAAAATCAAAAAGCATCACGAGATTGATTTTTTTACTTTCGTTCTTAATCAGCGACCGGTCGTCTATTGAGTCATTAATGAGCTTACACTTAGACCAGGGTTTCCCAACGGGGTGGGTGGTGGCCAAATTTATTGTAGGGGGGGGGTTCCCTGAGATCCTTTAGGGAAGCGGTGAAAGATAGAGCTTCTAGTAACATTACTCGGTGTTTCTCAACCCATTCGTAATTTCTTAAATTTTTTTGCTCGTCAAATGTGAAACTGGCTTTTTTAGTAACTCAAAATGAAGTCCAGTTCCAACCACTGTCTGATTTGCAAGATTATCAGATAATAACCGGATCAGACTTGTATATGCAGCAGTTTACTATACATACAATGAAGTTAAAAATTAGTTTAAGTTAAACACGTTTTGACTCAACAAGTCTTTTCTTAAATTTTTTTGCTCGTCAAATGTGAAACTGGCTTTTTTAGTAACTCAAAATGAAGTCCAGTTCCAACCACTGTCTGATTTGCAAGATTATCAGATAATAACCGGATCAGACTTGTATATGCAGCAGTTTACTATACATACAATGAAGTTAAAAATTAGTTTAAGTTAAACACGTTTTGACTCAACAAGTCTTTTTTTGAGGTTTTGAATTCAACCAATCAAAAAATGTGTAACGTTTTTTATTCTAATATTTTTTATTTTTAGAACTTAAATTCATGAATATAAGAAATCTTGCCTAAACCAACGCCGGGGTCTATGGCGAAAAATAATTCGGTTTGGGGTCCACAAGGGAAAAGGTTGGGAAACCCTGACTTAGACAGTCTAGCTACATAGAACGAAATAGTGAAGCTTAGTTGTTACTCAAGGAATTTCAGCATCAAAAAAACAGAGAATCTTTCTAAGTACTTAAATCACAGCACGCTCACCATTTGATATGTCAATAACAGGATTTCCAAATTGGGGTCTTTATTAATAGCAATAATCAGGGCTGACAAAAAAGTTATTTACGAAAAACTTTTTAATGTTCAAACAAAGACTATCAACAATCACTCTCCGAGGCAATCAAGAACCACCTTGAAAAGCGAGTCCACCTTTTAAAAATACTGTCAGCAGGTACGTCCAAAATGCCATGTTGAAAATTCTATTTGCACTCAAAACTCATTGAAAAAAGCAATAATTGAATTCAAATCTTTACTATCTCTTTTATTTCGTTTTATATGTGTGTATCCAATAGAGTTTGAGTATATATGTGTGTATTTGCCATCAGCAAAAATTCCATTAATTTTCTTGTATTTTTACAATACGCTGGTGAATTGACATCAACATCTATCAAAACATGTGATGTTCATCAAGTTGAATCCTAAACCCATTCTCCAAATTCATTTAAATATACACCCAATATTTTGAATAGGGGATAATTAAAATCAAACACATTATAATCCAACTACCAGAACATTATGATTTAAAAAAATTAAAAGAATTCGAAGTTGCTTACGAAAAATAAGCAACAAATAATGAATATCTACATCAATATATCTCTTCTACATCATTACTGAAAGATTTAGCGAACTATATTAAAGCACTCTCCTACTAAAAGAAACTCAGGGTGGCATTTTAATGTAACATTTTTCTCCGATACTTGACATGAAAAATTAGCTACACATCAAGTAGGCGTTAACTAAACGTAAACAAATTGCATAATTCCTTGTTTACAAAACGTAGAGGTCTTTAATCCAATTTAATTGAGGGGATTAAAGAGCACTTGCAAAAGCGCGTTATTTTAGCAAGTATAAACAAAGCAAAGAAAACGTGTAAAGGCAGATTTAGAAAAACATAAAATAAACAGTTCAACGACGATTCGTACAACAATAGATTTAAATATGAAACAAAATTAACCATTTTGCAAATGGTATCATGATCAAGGGTACCCCGGCCTTTTCCAAAAAAAATTGTAGATTGTTGGTTACGAAATGAATGTCTATATGCGGGATTTAATACCGGGAGTGAGCACACTTAGCGACTGTGCCTCCCAAATGAACTAAATCAACAGGTATACAAATGAAATATCGGGCGGATTTTATCAAAGTTCTCGATACGCAAATTAAAAACTTTATGTTTCTAGATTTTGACATTACAATTCGAAAAATAGCGGCCTAGTGGTTACACTTGAGAAAATTTATTCAATTAAGATATATTAATATAATTAGCCAGGTGTAATTTCGACCTAAAGGTAAACATTGAAATTGATTGTACAACTACTTAGAGTAGCTGGTAACATCCAATTTGCAGGCAAACACTGACTAAGAAAATATACCCATGTTTTCATCACAATCCGCTTAGAAGCAACTCATTTTATCATTAAAAATTTACACAAATTTACTCCGCAAAAAACCATATTGTGTAATGTGGAAGAGTCAATGTCACTGGAAAATTTGAGGGAACTTACAAGCGAAAGACATGTAATGCAATTTTCACATTTCCAAAAACAACTTTAAACGGACAAACCAAAAATAAAAATGGGAACCAAGAAAGTTTTCAAAGTTGAAACTTCCGCAAAGCAGTAAAAGTTTGTTTATCGACAGTGTTTGGAAAAATCCGATTTAAATGAAAAAATCAAAAAACCGGGATTTTATTTAAATCGGATTTTTTGTGTAAATTTCCATTTTACCCAGACAGTCTTACAACGTAGTAAAGTTTTTGAAATACAATGATTTAATCAATTTTAAGTAAACTGAAGATGAAAAACATGCAAAACAATAAATTCAGAGCTTGCCAATTCATTCCAATATCAGGGCAATGACTTCAAAACAATTAGAAAACACTGCTTGTATCTCTTTTAGTGAACTTGATTTAAATCAATAATAGAACTAGTAATACGCTTTGGTTTAAATCATGATTTAAATCTGATATAAATCAATGATTTAAATCGACCAACACTGTTTATCGATCGAACATTTTATGATTTCTAAAGAATTTGTTTCATAGTTGCGTCGCGGAAATGATCCCTCTGGCCGAAAAGTAAGAATTTTAAAAGCCTTATAACTGCAATATGAAGGGGTAAGCAAAATTCTATGGGTAAATTCATAATTCCAGATGCCCGCAAATTCTGACAATTAAATATTCAAATAGAAAGATGGATCAAGAGTTGCATATCTAAGCTTTGCAAAATAAGCTAAAGGTATATATGAATGTTAATACAATTTCTAATGAAAGCATAAAACGATTTCTTCAATAACTTTCAATCGAAATTTTAGACAGAGTAATTACTCAACCAAACCTTTGATGAAGTTCACAGTTGGATGCATTCATTCCTCAAGGACGAAAATAATTACACAAAACAACAATTTAGCGTAAAATCTAAAATGAGGGAATAAATATTTTTTTACAGCCTTCGAATCATTATGGGTAGGTATTGGTAATAGTTAGAAAAACATAAAACGTACATATGTGGGAACTGGCTTGACATGTGTGGTATGGATTTCTGCACGTTCAGCTTCAATGAAGAAGGTGTTGTGATGATACGCTTCTTTTGATTGGTTAAGGTAATAAAAAACATCTGTGACGTCGTTTTCAAAAATACTGCGAAAATATCTCGGAATCAATGGACGACCAATTGCTAAAAATAATCCAGTTTGAATGACTATTATTATTATATCGTCGTTGTATTACTATATTTGAAATAGTGGTAAGAGGACAATTAGGTAGCGATGAAATAAGTTGCACTCACGAATCAATTTGGTACAGCAAATGACCGAGTTATTGTAGGTCCAGCATGGAAATAATGTTTGGTAAAGACAGAAGCTACAATTTAAACGTAAATTTGGATCAAAATCATAAAATTCGCATGAAATATATTTGACATCACGCTTTAAGCAAAAATCAAACTACATCCAAATCACATTAAATTTATGCAGTCAAGACTCGATGTTGGCAAAGCCGATTTCTTATAGCAACCCTGTTTAGCATAATGTTCCCGCCAAATATTTTTCGATAAATTCAAAATAAAATTTCATCACACGAGATTAGGGGATAATGTTCCCAGTTCCACGTAAATTTCATACAGTATTGCACACCAGGGTTGATGGAAAACACGCGACCTCATTGTTCTATATATGAATTTGCTACTCATAATGCAATGTTAACCTTAAAATAAGTCTGGGAAAACGTAACATGCAACACGAAAAAGTGGTTTTGCAAGACTGGGTTTACAGTTGAGGACATTCATTTTTCGTTTCATACACGTAAACAAAAAGCAAATTTTGTTATTTTTCAGTAGAATGCAGGTTATGAAAGTACAAATGGACAAAACCCACAAAATATTTTCCAAACTTTCCAAAAAGTATCATATAAATTTTAAAAAAACATTGTAAAACTGCCAAATATTTACCTTGGCGAGTTTAAAAAACGAAAAGTCTACTGTATCTGTGCATAACTTTGAAAAATCAACATAAATACGATTCAACATAAAATCTATTTAATACTACATTATTTAATCGTTGGTAAATATACGTAGATGTAAATTGTCAACAATTGACCAAATATTTTGCTTGTCTGAAAAAACAATGACTCACTAAAACGTTTTGGTCCATCTTCCAAGGTAAATGACAGAGACAAAGAAGAATTTTCATGGAAGAATTCCGTTACAAATCCATCCCACCAAATTATGTCACCATCCTAAAGACATGTGTATCAATTTCACTCTATTATAAAAATTTTAAATGACGATGAAACGCCATCTAGTGAGCTTTTGTCCAAGATTTTGTAAAATAATTGAAATGGAGTGTAAATGCATTTATATACATAAATTGCCGCTAATTACATATTGTTCACGTTAAGTACGCTTAAAATAAAATTTTATGGTGGATGCAAAATGTACGAGGCTATAATAAACAATGCAGAAAGTAACGTTAACGATATCTCACTTACACTGGGGCTATTTACAATGTATACGCGATTTAATGTTTCGTTTTTAATGCCATATTTTAGTGTATATATATATATATATATATATATATATATATATATCCTGCTTTTTGCTATGGAATATGCAAAAAACCTTACATTTGGGAGGAAACGGTCCGAAATTTCTAAGGCATTTAGCGGGAGTCGCACTTTTCCCCCAAAAACCTATTTTTTGGCCATTGGTCCCACAGTATTTACTCGAACTTAAATATATCAACCCTGCATAATTTCAAAGATTTATGTTTTGAAACGCCGTCATGAGGTTTTTAAAAAACCGTTTAGCGGGAGATTTTAAAATATATATATAAATTGATAACGATTTTACAATGCCAATTTCATCAAATATAATTTTTTTCCTAAGAGATTTAGTTTCTGCAAATTCGATGACTAACGTAAGTAGTTTCCAGTTCGAATTTCGCAAGTTTAACTGCATAGCAGATATTAGCTAAGAACGCATTGAGCACATAAATATGAAGACCTAATCGGAATAAAGCGTTATCAAGCAACTGCTAAAGAGATCGATTCCAATGCATTTCTGAAATATAGACGCAATGATCAACTATCAAAATGGTTCTTTCCCACCCAGTCTTTGAAATTTTTCAACTTAAATTTCTTTAATGGAAAATAAATTATAAATATACTTAAAAACCTCCACCAGGATTAATATTTAACAAATTGGTGCACACTGATGCATAAATAATATAAAAACTAGTTTAAAAAATAGGAAATTGTTCGTTTGCTGGGAAGATTTAAATATCAGAAGGAATGGTGAAATTAAACATTAACAATGAGCGAAAAGAAGCGGTGAGTCATTTTCCATTGAAAGAGAAATAATTCAATTGTTTGTGAGGGACTCAAGTCTCAAAGAAATAACAGGGGTACATTATATCACTAAGATATATCTTTATTAAATATAACAGTGGCTGCGAAATAAACATCACTTGAGTTTATACGGCAATCGGGAATGCAGCAAAAAATATTATTTCTCTATCTAAATCTGTAAAGTGTATACTTATAGATGGCAAAATTTGATGTATGGGAGAATTTCGAAAGTGGTCGGGGTCCAGGTCATGTTGTTGAACAAAAAACCAAGTGACACGAAATGCTTGAATGTGCGACTAGATGTGCACTGGTAATAAAATCTGTTAAAAACAGGCCAGGCTGCTCATAATTAGTCAACACTCATGATACTAGTTTGCGGCGCCGACGCATTCAACGTCGATTGCAGGCGTTCACCACCAAGCTTCTCAAGTAAACATTCACTGCAGACAGTGAAATAGTAAGAGCGCAATTGTGAATCTTAGAAACAGAAAGGAAAATTAGAGCTATAAAAATAAATGGAGTTAATGTTCGCAACTACTTTTAAAAACATCGTGGTAAAGTAGTGCAATTGATAGTAAAGTAGTGTGAATTGTTTGCACAGAGTAGATTTAGGCGTACAAACAAAAGAGATAGAATAATTAAGCGTAAAAAGCTACTCCATTCAGAATTATTTAGAATGTTTCAAAAAGACTAGGTGAGAAATAATAGGCGTGATATTTTGAGAGGAATTCCATCTCCATGTTCTCATGACAACCGCTATGACGTAGGCAAACGACGAGATAAGGAATGCGGTTAGCAGAGCTGTGTTCTGATCCAGAGGGTGAGTTACACTTCCATCGATAAGCTTCTATTGACCAAAAAAACTTTTCTTGAAGCTAAGAAATGCAAAAAAGTTTGCTACAAAGACTAATGTAAAAACGCACATTGTAGCAGAGCATTCAACACTTTGTATTTTAAAATATCTTATTCAAACAAATTATACTCCCTAAAACGATCTAAATTTAAAATATGATTAGTAAAGAGCTACTCAGCGGATCAAACAATGTTTATTGTAAAAATAATAAATTTAAACATTTTTTAGTGTATCTAAAATGGATACACCAGAAAAACAAATGTTAAAAAATGGATGTGGTCTGTGCGTACTATCTGATATACAATGTTACGAATTGTAAATTAAAAAATTAGCTTAGCTGCAATTAGTAACAAACATACTATATCTTATCTTATATATGAAAAAACTATTTAAAAAATAAAAGCGACTAATTTATATGAATATTGTTTTCTATTTAAAACGTGACTAAAAGGAATTTCGTATTTGCAACATTTTCGCATTTTATAATTGCAAATTTTTGTTCAGGCGGGTGTGCCGACCAGTACACGCTGAGGGCTTACACGACCCTTAATAAAATTCATTGATTTAGACAGCAACCTCCAAACTGTCAATTACGAGAAACTATTTGAAAAAATAAATATTGACCTAATTAACCCCAAACTAAAATTGTGATGTTTGCACCGCATACAATAAATATATATCCTTATATAATATATTGCTGCATCTGTATCTATCTCTATCTATATCTCTCTTTATCTATATCCCAGTATGACCTGTTATAAATGTCAACAAGATGGTGATTTTTACGAAAATTAATTGTTTATGTTTATTGAGTTTAGCATGGAAAAGGTTTTTAAACACTTAATCTGAAACATTTTAATGTGCTCCTCTTACTCTTAGCTAATACTACAATAACTGTAAAATTATAAGATCAGAATTCATCTAAACAAACTGTTTATATTCATGCGAAGTCTGACAAAAACAATTTCGTATTTAAATGTAATAATCCAACTGCTTTGTATGTTTTACAGGCGTTCTTGCAAGGACAGATGCAAAAGCAATGATTTATGAGGTCCTTCACAAAAACCTTAAGGGTTATATTTATACACATGAAAATTACTCTTTTTATGACGACTTACTCATTGGAGAGAACAGTTTTGAAAAAATTTTTTCTATCTTATGAAAATATTTTATATCACAATACTCGCACAAAAACATTCGAATATTGCAAAAGCAGAAGATTCCATAAATTTCCATACGTAATTATACAAAGCGACAGTATTTAGTGCCCCTTTAAGAACTACTTCAAACATACTGGCCGTTCAGACTGAGTATGAAAATGGGTACTAGTTGCAAACTAAGTTATTGGAATTATACATAATAATTTTTATCATGTTGAACTTAAGAAAACAGTCAAATCACCTCAGCCAATGCAATTTTATGTAAGTAAGGACATTATATGATTACTATGATATTTAGTTAAAATTTACAAAAATATACCACATTTTGATTGTTCACACTGCGCTCATAACAACTTGCAAAAATATGCTAAAACGTCATCTTGCATGACAAATTTGAATAAAAAAACCCATTCAAATTTACTACAGATGGATAGCTCGCCAATGTGAAGTTGTATAATGAGCGCACTAGTGACGGTTTCTATATAATATCACTGTTTCGCTACTATCATTTTTTATATACGTCAGGAAATCAAAAGACCTTCAAATAATAAATTTTATCAATGGTTCTCATATTTTAGTATTATAATACAACGTATGGCTGTAAATCGCCTGGGGAACTTGCCAAAAAGATTTGCGATAAGGTAAAAAATGTATATATGACATTCAATTTCCTTAACATTAATAACCTCAGTTTCCAATATAAAAGCGAATCAAACTTCACTCCAGGTAATGAGTTAAATACCTAAACATATCAACTGCAATTAGTGTGCGGATAATGTTGGGAATAAAAATGATTTATGCACTACAGTTCCCTTGTTAGTAAAGCATTTTAAATGAGTAATAAGTATAATAGTGACTATGCAGTCTGAAGCAATAGGATGTGATAGTAATAAAAATGTAACTTCTAGTGTTAAATGTCATCATAAACAGCAGATATGTTTGAAGAAAGAAATATCTCGTAAATCCATTTAGAAGCATAACGTCTCGATGCGCATCAATTAATAAGCCACTGATTGACTTTAGTTTACCTAATTAAAATACAAACACTTTAAATAGAAAATTCTCAGCCGATGCAAAACCCCTATGTCAAGCTTCATTCAATAGAATAAGCACGTGTTCATTTGGAAACAGACATTTCCTCTAACCAAACAGCATCAACAAGAAACACGCAAAAGGAATTCCTAAGCTCAAACGAAAGATTTTAAAAAAATCTTATCTGCGTTTATTTGATTTTAAAGGAACGAAAAAAACAAACTCCTTAATATTCTCACTTGTTACAAGCATTTAAAGTGAAAAGCTTAAAATGCGCCTTAAAACAGAAATGAAAAACATTAGATTAAGATTAATCTATTATAAAAACAATAAAACTACAATGTAATAGATTTAATTCGGCAATGACAAGCCAATAAATGGAGGCGAAGCGAGCTCCGACAAGAATAGTTGTAGAACATTTTAAAAACTGCTAATTAATGCGTAAACATTTTAAAAACTAAACCTTGAATATGACATATGAATTCATATTTACACTAGATTGACAATTTAAAGGTTTATTTACT
This sequence comes from Hofstenia miamia, assembly GCA_900660155.1. Lineage (NCBI taxonomy): Eukaryota > Metazoa > Xenacoelomorpha > Acoela > Hofsteniidae > Hofstenia > Hofstenia miamia. Next base: position 327,671 of record CABFPE010000698.1, on the reverse strand, counting down.
AATATATAAACGCTATATAAACAAAATATTTTATTAATCTGGTTGCCCTTGTAGCATACATGTCCTATTTTTAAAAATTGAATATTTTTATTGCACTATCAGAACGACTTATAAATGGGACTTCATATTTAAGGAAGTAAAGTTGAAAATTCAATGCAACAGTATTAGATTTTTCCAAAAATGGCTATATAACGATTTGCAGGCTATACAAAACTTAATCGTATCTTGCAAAAATTGCAATGAGGCATTAGGTTCATCACAAAAAGGGTTATTTATATATATGAGAGCTAGACTTTCTACGGAATAGATATTTTGAAAAAAGTGGTACGAAAATTGCTTCCATAATATTTAAAGAGTAATTGGTAAGGGTTTGCAGTAAATTAAATCAGCCTTAATGCTCTCAATTATTCAAAAAAATTAGGATAAAAAGTGGTAGGCGGTTCACAAACAGTTTAAGGGGAAGGCTATGACAGACTCAAGACAGCAATTTAAGTCAAGCATTCTGGATGGTAAAAATCATTTGTGACAGGCACGGATTTAAAATTATTAATAACGATATTATCAGCATTACGATAGATCGTTTAATCTACATAAACATATATATCGATTATCGTTAATATCGGTTAAGAACAAAGTTCAATAACTTTATTTAGGATCTACACTCCAAAAGTGTTTGTATAATCTTAGCCATTATAATTTTCCCGATTATATATTTTCAACAGTGGGGATAAATGCCTTACTAACGTGTGCTATTTGTTTGCGGGTATCTAAAAGATATAATCAAATGATTTTCTCATCCTCTTTACATCGTTAAAAGCAGGCAGTGGATTTGGAAAATATCTAATCTAACTTTAATACTGTATATACATTTTAATATTGTCCAAAAAATTTAGATAAATACAATTTCGACAATAACATTAACGCTTAATGCATGCCAAATAAACAATAGTAAATATTCTTTCATAAACACCAAGAGCATCACAATAAAATATTAATACCTCTGGGCGTAATTTCATTCGTTTATTCATTTCATAGATTCTGTATTCCGGTGAATGGAAATTTGATAAAAATCTCCTAAAATGAAACTATAACGGGGTAGCAATTGATAAATACCTTTGAATGAGAGGATGTCCTGAGAAATGTGTAAGTACATCTGGAGTTAAGCGAGAGTGGTGCATATTATAAGCAGAAGACATACTGAGGGGTGTAGGAGGTGCGCCGGGATGAGAAGGCATTACCATAGGACCAGAAACATCGGGCATATCGTATTGTGAAAAACTTGGATGAATAGGTTTTGATACACAAGACACCGTACGCAGGGGATAAACTAACATGTGCTACATCTCCTCTAAAGTAACCTTCCTTAGATAAACAAATCGAAAACTGAACAAACTACAAATGTTTTGCTCTTATACTTACATATATTTTACTAAAATTTGTAATTTGAAATCCTGTCCAATTACA